>JAWMAR010002227.1:121269-154462 GCA_036785375.1 Leucoraja ocellata | reverse complement strand
CGAGTTGTTGATAGGATGGTTCAGTTGCCTAATAACACTAACTTTCAGTGCTTATTCAGATAATTTATAGGGAGAAGTCAAGAATGGAATAGCATGACTCAGAATTTAGAATCAGGCATCATAGTCTGGCAATTACATTAAACGGAACTATGATAAGCTGCAAACAGTAAAGCCAAAAAGTGGCTTTGATTGCTGACATCCGTCACAGATTTAATTGAAGCCTTCACTCAGAAAATTATTCCAAGCACTGAATTTACAGCTTGATCTTTGGATCCCCAGGATTGAGTGATGTCTTCCCTTGTACAGACCATTAAAGAATCACGGACATCAAATTGCTCCTCAGAATTGAACAGTGTTCAGGTACATTAACGTGAAAGAAGTTAATAAAAGAGAAGATAACTCACCACATCAGGTCTATCAGTTTATCCATATTAGTAAGATGGTTTGTTTGCTGTGGGCCTTTTCTATTAGGAGATGATCGTGGACACAAAGGGCATAAAGTAATAATGGGAAATTCCTCAGAAGAGCACCAGGCCACTCTACAACTTAAATATGGCATCCTCCTGTCGTGTCCAACGTTGCTCGGTCCTCTGATGAGATGCACTAATTTTGCTTGCATTGCAGCAAGAGGAAATGGCATCAAATGCATTAGTGATGCTCACACAATGTGTGCCAGGCTGAATTTTCAGAGCTGAATGAACGATTTAGAAGTGATCATTTTTCATCAAATTTCTCCAACTCAATGCTTTAAGCACTGCATGTTATCATTGAAAAAAACATTATTATTTTAAAATAAAATATGCTAACTGGCTTTCTTAAAGCAGGACAAGGCTTGATTTATTCAGACACTGAGCGAGGATTTCTGTATCTTCTCCAGAAATGATTAACACTTACCAGCAACAAGACAAGATTTTCCCCGAGGATAAACACAATATCAAGAAAAAATAACTTTGTATAAAATCATTAGGCTTCCCATGTATCTATAACTGCATGCCGTATAAAATGAAATATTGCCTTTTAAGGGATATATATTAAAACAAATTTACTCACTGTCTCTTTTAAAAACATTTATACACTTCTATTGTGCTAGTAATAAGTTCATCACAAATATAGTTATAAATGTGCAAATACATTCAGCTAAGCACAATTATCGTATCTGCATCTTTAATATTGATGGGGAATTTAATAGTTATATACGTTAACAAATTCTTTAATAAGTTGCCACAAGGAGACAGTCAAAATAAGTTCAAGAACAATATACAAAGTGATTTTTTTTTAATTGTAGTGCATTTCCATCAATGAAGGCAGTTTGCACTTGAGTTACCTCTATCTCTAATTAAATTTGCTTTGGGGATCTTTGAAAATGACAGATGCTGCCTAATTGTAGAATGGTTGCAAAATGACAGGAAAAAGCAGGTGAGAAAAATATGGGCAACTGAAATTGGAGAGAAGCATGAATGGTAGCAATGTCCTCAAACTATTTAGAAACATAGAAACATAGAAAATAGGTGCAGGAGTATGCCATTCGGACCTACGGACCAGCACTCAATATGATCATGGCTGATCATCCAAAATCAGTACTTCGTTCCTGCTTTTCCCCCATATCCTTTGATTCTGTTAGCCCTAAGAGCTAAATCTAACTCCCTCTTGAAAACATCCAGTGAATTGACCTCCGCTGCCTTTTGTGGCAGAGAATTTCACTGATTCACAACTCTGGCTGAAAAAGTTGTTCCTCATCTCAGTGCTAAATGGCCTACCACTTATTCTTAAACTGTGACCCCTGGTTCTGGACTCCCCCAACATGGGGAACAATTTTCCTGCACCAATTCCTTAAGAATTTTATATGTTTCTAAAAGATACCCTCTCATCCTTCTAAATTTACCTGGAATAATTGATGATTCCATCATGCATTTCCCCTGTGGATCAATTGCTGTAAACCTCATTATGAGCGACGACTTAAAAAAAATGCTTGAATACGCTCCCTCCCCTGGCTCAAACTTCCACCGATAAAAGACTATTAAAATATTACATTTTCTACTACCTGCAACATTTACTCCTGCAGTGATTTGCACAACCTCAATATGAAGTACAACACAGTTTAACAGTTGGATACAGCATGACACAACATATATATATATATATGACACAAAAATATATAGTCCACTTTGTGCCCCAAACTTAATTGATATTTTATATTACGAGAGCTAAATAAAAATTATGATGACAAACCAATTTTGTAATCAGAAAACCAACATCAACTTACACTAAAAAATTTGTCTGCGAAAAGTATTTTGATAATTGAACACTGTTCTTTGGGCAAAAGCCAAATTAATTCAGGATAAGAAAATCATTTTTAGGACTGTTTATACTAAGGTGCTCATCTGAATATTAATATGTAACTGAAAAAAATCATTTTGAGATGAATTCAAACACTTTAACCTGTTATGTTTTGGAATATTACCAATTAAATCTAATAAGTAAAGAACATGGGATTTAGGGAGACATGCATGCTGGTTCCTGATTCAGTCAACAAATAATTGTTCACAAGTTCACAAGTTATAGGAGCAGAATTGGGCCATTTGGCCCATCAAGTCTACTCTGCCATTCAATCATGGCAGATCTATTTTTCCCTCTCATCCCAATTCTCCTGCCTTCTCCCCATGACCCCAGACACACATTCTAATCTGCCAATATCTGCCTTAATTGTAACAGTTTTTGACTGAATGAAATCCACTGACAATTTACTCAAAACGTGTTAAGATGTTTTCAGTTCAGTTATTCAAGTATCAATTAAAAAGTTACCATGAACTGGTATTCCTCACAGCTGAGTTGTGGTGAAAATTAAAATAGCTTTGATTTGTTGCACCATCTGGCTTCAAGGCTACTTTTACACTTAGTACAAACTTTTGGAAGTTTCATCAATCTGTTGAGATTCTATAGGCAATCTAGCGTTTTCTCCATTTAATTAAGAAATCACATCAATGTTTTAGCTAAGTATTATTTTTCTACACTATAATTCCTGTTAATTTCAAGGGCAGCAAAGGGCAGCGACTCCAATCCAATACTAATTTAGATGCGGAATTTACTTCCCTAAATGCCAATGATAAATTAAATTTGCCATGTTTGTCACATATACTCTGTTGGGGCACTCTTAATCTAAAGCACTCTGTAATATCTTAAGTTATACACGCTGATGATCTTCTTATCTACACCAACAACATTGCTGAAATGAAAAATAAATCTAAAAATCTAAATCTAAATAAAGATAAATCTTCTGACTACAGTATATGGTAGATACAGAGTACATTTCTTTAAACTTTATTTTAGTTTAGAGATACAGTGCAGAACCAGGCTCTTTGGTCCACCAAGTCCACACCAACCAGTGATCACCCCTTACACTAACACTATCCTACATAGTCGGGACGATTTACAATTTTACCAAAGCCAATTAACCTACAAACCTGTACGCCTTTGGAGTGTGGGAGGAAACTGAAGACCTTGGAAAAAACCCACATGGTCACGGGGAGAACACACAAACTCCATACAGTCAGCACCCGTAGTCAGGACCGAATCCAGGTCTCTGGCGCTACAATCGCTGTAAGGCAGCAACTCTTCAGCTGCCACCGGGCCACCCTATGTTTTTTTTTATTGTTTTTGTTCCCATGGAAGCTTATTACACATCAGTAGTCAATGGTTCCAATGGTGCTTTTAATAGAAACATAGAAACATAGAAATTAGGTACAGGAGTAGGCCATTCGGCCCTTCGAGCCTGCACCGCCATTCAATATGATCATGGCTGATCATCCAACTCAGTATCCCGTACCTGCCTTCTCTCCATACCCCCTGATCCCCTTAGCCACAAGGGCCACATCTAACTCCCTCTTAAATATAGCCAATGAAGTTGCCTCGTGGGGTTGGGAGAGATAGATCTGCCATGATTGAATTGCGGAGTAGATTTGATGGGCCGAATGGCCTAATTCTGCTCCGATCACTTATGAACAATAGGTTGTGTGCTACTGAAGAGAGTGATTCATAATTTAAATTATGTAGATTGTGTACACTGCAAAAGTACTGCATTGATTCTTGATCATCAACTTGTCAAATGTAAATGCTCTTTGAATAGCATTCCTGCTTAAAACATCAACAAAAAAAAATACTTGATGGTTATTTGCAGATCTGAGAGCTGTAATCGTTACAAAATGTCAATCTATTTTCAATCAACAAGCCCATTTTCGGAAAAGCATTCATGTTGCTTTACATAACAGTTGATCTATGCCTGGGGCTGTCTTTCAAAGACAATTGTCAGGGTAATTGAGAATATGGAAACATAATAGTTAATGGATAAGTCTCTGGACCAGAGATGGATTTTTAGCTACACACTGTCAGTTTTATACCAGTTTTAGCATGATATCTGCCTGCAATGTTGCTGTGTCTCCGTGCACACTGCATCAAGTAAATGTACTTTAGAAAGAAACTCTAGGCCAACGCATCAGCGGGACTGTAACCTCCAAACCATGGTTTAATTGCAAATACATTGACAAAGTAATACTGATCAAAATGCATCTTTTCCTCTCTTGATTCAAGTCTCTGGATGCGATTTAAATGAAAGTACCAACATTTTAGAATTCCAAAGCTGGGAAGTCATGAGAGGGGTTCCACGAGGAGGGGGTGCGTTGGAGACGGGAAAAGGGGTCATCATTGGGGGGCGAGGACTCCTTCCCGTGGAAGTGCGCTGTGATGCGGAGGCAACGGTAGAAGAGCTCCAAGTCGTGGTGGGCGCGGAACTCATTGAGGTGGGGACGGAGGGGGACAAACGTAAGACCTCTGCTGAGGACAGACCGTTCGGTGGGGGAGAGGGGGAGGTCGGGGGGATGGTGAACACCCGGCAGGGATGCGGGTTGGGGCCGGAGGAAGGCAAGTCGGTCGACTGGGGATGGGGCGATGTGTGGTGGGGGGGTGGTGGGTGTTGGGGGGGTGGTGGGTGGCCAGGGGGGGGGGGGGTGGTTGAGGGTATGGGGGGGGGGGGGTGGTCAGGGGGTGGGGGGGTGAGTGGGCTGTAATGTGGGTTGTTGGAGGCGGTGGAGTGGCGCGGGTCACGGGTCACCGGGCCCGATGGTGGACCAATGGCACGGGTCAAGGGTCACCGGGCCCGATGGTCGGTGTCCAGTGGCGCGGGTCAAGGGTCACCTGGCCCGATGGTCGGTGTCCAGTGGCGCGGGTTAAGGATCACCGGGCCCGATGGTCGGTGTCCAGTGGCGCGGGTCAAGGGTCACCGGGCCCGATGGTCGGTGTCCAGTGGCGGTTCAGTCAGGGTCGGCGGGCGACGCGTGGGAGGGAGGGAGGGAGGTCCCGGTGGGCGGATGGGCGGTGGCCATGTTGTGCGATGGTGATGTCGGGCGGGTCCAGGGGGTGATGGTGATGGTGATGGTGATGTCGGGCGGGTCCAGGGGGTGATGGTGATGACGGGCGGGTCCAGGGGGTGATGGTGATGTCGGGCGGGTCCAGGGGGTGATGGTGATGGTGATGTCGGGCGGGTCCAGGGGGTGATGGTGATGTCGGGCGGGTCCAAGGGGTGATGGTGATGGTGATGTCGGGCGGGTCCAGGGGGTGATGGTGATGACGGGCGGGTCCAGGGGGTGATGGTGATGGTGATGTCGGGCGGGTCCAGGGGGTGATGGTGATGGTGATGGTGATGTCGGGTGGGTCCAGGGGGTGATGGTGATGTCGGGCGGGTCCAGGGGGTGATGGTGATGACGGGCGGGTCCAGGGGGCGATGGTGATGTCGGGCGGGTCCAGGGTGTGGCGAGGGATGGAGGAATCAGCGAGGGGGAGCCCAAGTTACCGTTGAGGCGGCGAGGCGAGGCTGGGCATCATCGGTGGGCAGGTGAGGGTCGGGTGGGCGGTCTAGGGGGGCGGTGAAGTCGGGCGGTCCAGGGGGGCCGTGAGACTGGGCATCATCGGTGGGCAGATGAGGGTCAGCGGCAACATCGATGTGGAGGTCGGTGAAGGCCACATCCTGGTGAGTATTGAAGTCGCTCCTTGTGGCCAAGATGGGGTCGCGGGACTCGGGCAGGCGATGTCGGCCGGAGTTGGGGCCCGGAGCCTGCATGTGGCAGAACCTCAGCAGGTAGTGACACTTAGTGCCCACGTGCCTTGGCTCTACACTCCGCCTGATGCAGCCACAGACAAAGGTGGCCATCAGGATGAGGGCGACGTTGGGCACGCTTTTACCCCCGTTGTCTGCCGACTTGTACATTGTGACCCGTCGCGCCCGGTCCATCCTCGACCCCCAGATGAACTGGGAGACGGCCCGGGTGATCCCCGTGGCGTAGGAGGGGGGGACAGGCCACACTTGTGCCAAGTACAGCAACCCCGAGAGCACCTCACACCTGATGACCAAATGTTTTCCCGTTATGGAGAGGGAGCGTTGCCTCCACAGCTCCAGCTTCCTCCCCACCTTGGCTATCCGCTCCAGCCAATTCTTGTTACTCGCCTCAGCCCCCCCGAACCAGATCCCCAGCACCTTCAAGAAGTCTGGCTTGATGGTGAAGGGGATGGAAGATCGGTCGGGCCAGTTGCCAAAGAGCATGGCTTCGCTCTTCCTGCGGTTCACCGTGGCTCCTGTGGCCGACTCAAACTGGTCGCAGATGCTGATCAATCAGCGGAGTGACCTTGGATCCGAGCAGAAGACGGCGACATTGTCCAGCCTGTCCCCGGTGTTGCGAAGGATGGGCCTGGCGCAGATGCCCCGCAATGTTCCAGTCAGCTGGACATTGCTGCCCCATCTGTCGTCTGTGGAAAGCTTCTTCCGGACCAACACCTTTGACCACAAGTCCATCGGGCAGTGGTAAGCACGGAATGTCCTGCAGGCACTGCAGGGAAAGGACTCGATGGATCCGGTGGCGTGGTTCCCAGAGCAGACTGCCCAGCTTGTCTGGCAAAATGCCTCATCGCCAGAACTGACCAACAAGCACGAAGACCTGGCTTGGCTGGCGATGAGGGGAGCCCTCTCAGTTAGATCCTTCCTGCACCGTCGGAACCTCACTACCAGCTCATGCTGCTCCGGGACGGTTGCAGTGGAGAGGAGACGGTTGCCCACCTCTTTGAAGAGTGTAGGTTTGCAAAAAGAGTCTGGAGAGGTATGCAAGGGTCCCTGGAACGATTTATCCCGAACAGCTCCGTCACAGAGGACTCTGTGATTTATGGACTGTTCCCAGGGACACATTCAGAGACTGACCCAGTGCTGCTGGAGGGTCATCAACTCGGTCAAAGACGCTCTTTGGTCTGCCCGAGCGTTGCTCACCACCCAGCAGAGCGAGATGTCCGTCAGGGAATGTTGCCGACTGGCCCACTGCAGACTGCAGGAGTACATGCTAAGGGACTCGCTGAAGCTTGGTGCAGCCAACGCCAAAGCTCGGTGGGGGAGGACCACAGTCTAGGGTCCTTCCGCTGCTGGACATAGGGGGCACGGTATGGTGGAGACGCCCCTCAAATTAAATTAAGGGAAGGTATCCCACGCCAGGGGCCACATGAGTGGCATGGGTGGGGGACATTATTTGTGGAAATGAAAATGTCAGATGGAATTTTCGCACAGTAAACACTGTATATATTTATTACTTGGACAGGGGCCACAGAGTGGCACGGGTGGGGGACTGTTTGGTGAAATTTGACAAATGTAAAAAACTTGTATAGTCTCCGAAAATGTCGGATGAATTTTGTTTGTTTGAATGGTTCAGGAATTGTATATATTTATCAATTGAATAAAGTCTATTTTGAAATTTTTAAAAAAGTATGTAGGCCCCAGTGCGGATTGGAGGTGTGTAGGCCCCACTGTGGATTGGTGGATAGGCCCCCTGTGTGGACTTGAGGTGTGTAGGCCCCCAGTGCGGATTTGAGGTGTGTAGGCCCCAGTGCGGATTGGAGGTGGATAGGCCCCCAGTGCGGATTGGAGGTGTGTAGGCCCCAGTGCGGATTGGAGGTGGATAGGCCCCCAGTGCGGATTGGAGGTGTGTAGGCCCCAGTGCGGATGCAAGGGGGATAGGCCCCCAGTGTGGATTGGAGGTGGATAGGCCCCCCGTGTGGATTGGAGGTGTGTAATCCCCCAGTGCGGATTGGAGGTGGATAGGCCCCCAGTGCGGATTGGAGGTGTGTAGGCCCCAGTGCGGATGCAAGGGGGATAGGCCCCCAGTGTGGATTGGAGGTGGATAGGCCCCCAGTGCGGATTGGAGGCGTGTAGGCCCCAGTGTGGATTCGTGGATAGGCCCCAGTGCGGATTGGTGGATATGCCCCAGTGCGGATTGGATGTGGATAGTCCCCAGTGCGGATTGGTGGATAGTCCCCAGTGCGGATTGGTGGATAGGCCCCAGTGTGGATTGGATGTGGATAGGCCCCAGTGCGGATTGGATGTGGATAGGCCCCCAGTGCGGATTGGAGGTGTGTAGGCCCCAGTGCGAATGCAAGGTGTATAGGCCCCCAGTGTGGATTGGAGGTGGATAAGCCCCCAGTGTGGATTGGAGATGTGTATGCCCCCAGTGTGGATTGGAGGTGGATGGGCCCATGTGTGGATTGGTGGATAGGCACCCAGTGTGGATTGGAGGTGTATAGGCCCCAGTGTGCATTGGAGGTGGTTAGGCCCCCAGTGCGGATTGGAGGTGTGTAGGCCCCCAGTGCGGATTGGAGGTTGATAGGCCCCAGTGTGGATTGGAGGTGTGTAGGCCCCAGTGCGGATTGGTGGATAGGCCCCAGTGCGGATTGGAGGTGGATGGGCCCCACTGTGGATTGGAGGTGGCTAGGCCCCAGTTTGGATTGGATGTGGATAGGCCCCAGTGCGGATTGGAGGTGTGTAGGCTCCCAGTGTGGATTGGTGGATAGCCCCAGTGCAGATTGGAGGTGTGTAGGCCCCCAGTGTGGATTGGAGGTAGGTAGGCCTCAATGTGGATAAGAGGTGGATAGGCCCAGGTGTGGATTGATGGATAGGCCCCCAGTGCGGATTTGAGTTTGATTGGCCCCCAGTGCGGAATGGAGGTTGATAGGCCCCCAGTGCGGATTGAAGGTGGATAGGCCCCCTGTGTGCATTGGTGGATAGGCCCCCTGTGTGGTTTGGTGAATAGGCCCCCTGTGTGGATTGGAGGTGCTTAGGCCCCCAGTGCGGATTGGAGGTTGATAGGTCCCAGTGCGGATTGGAGGTGTGTAGGCCCCAGTGTGGATTGGTGGATAGGCCCCAGTGCGGACTGGAGGTGGGTAGGCCCCAGTGCGGGTTGGTGGTTAGGCCCCCAGTGCGGAATGAATGTGGATAGGCCCCAGTGTGGATTGGAGGTGTGTAGGCCCCCGGTGTGGATTGGTGGATAGGCCCCCAGTGCGGCTTGGATCTGGATAGGCCCCAGTGTGGATTCGAGGTGTGTAGGCCACCAGTGTGGATTGGAGGTGGGTAGGCCCCAGTGTGGATTGGAGGTGGATAGGCCCCCCGTGTGGATTGGTGGATAGGTTCCCAGTGCGGATTGGAAGTTGGAAGCCCCAGTGTGGATTGGTGGATAGGCCCCAGTGTGGATTGGTGGATAGGCCCCAGTGTGGATTAGAGGCGGATAGGCCCCAGTGTGGATTGGAGGTGGATAGGCCCCCAGTGCAGATGCGAGGTGGATAGGCCCCAAGTGTGGATTGGAGGTGTGTAGGCCCCCAGTGTGAATTGGAGGTGGATAGGCCCCAGTGCGGATTGGAGGTGTGTAGGCCCCAGTGCGGATTGGTGGATAGGCCCCCAGAGCGGATTGGAGGTGTGTAGGCTCCCAGTGTGGATTGGTGGATAGCCCCAGTGCAGATTGGAGGTGTGTAGGCCCCCAGTGTGGATTGGAGGTGGAAAGGCCCCCAGTGTGGATTGGAGGTAGGTAGGCCCCAATGTGGATAAGAGGTGGATAGGCCCAGGTGTGGATTGATGGATAGGCCCCCAGTGCGGATTTGAGTTTGATTGGCCCCCAGTGCGGAATGGAGGTTGATAGGCCCCCAGTGCGGATTGAAGGTGGATAGGCCCCCTGTGTGCATTGGTGGATAGGCCCCCTGTGTGGTTTGGTGAATAGGCCCCCTGTGTGGATTGGAGGTGTTTAGGCCCCCAGTGCGGATTGGAGGTTGATAGGTCCCAGTGCGGATTGGAGGTGTGTAGGCCCCAGTGTGGATTGGTGGATAGGCCCCAGTGCGGAATTGGAGGTGGGTAGGCCCCAGTGTGGATTGGTGGATAGGCCCCAGTGCGGATTGGAGTTGGGTAGGCCCCAGTGCGGGTTGGTGGTTAGGTCCCCAGTGCGGAATGAATGTGGATAGGCCCCAGTGTGGATTGGAGGTGTGTAGGCCCCCGGTGTGGATTGGTGGATAGGCCCCCAGTGCGGCTTGGATCAGGATAGGCCCCAGTGTGGATTGGAGGTGTGTAGGCCACCAGTGTGGATTGGAGGTGGGTAGGCCCCAGTGTGGATTGGAGGTGGATAGGCCCCCCGTGTGGATTGGTGGATAGGTTCCCAGTGCTGATTGGAAGTTGGAAGCCCCAGTGTGGATTGGTGGATAGGCCCCAGTGTGGATTGGTGGATAGGCCCCAGTGTGGATTAGAGGTGGATAGGCCCCAGTGTGGATTGGAGGTGGATAGGCCCCAGTGCGGATTTGAGTTTGATTGGCCCCCAGTGCGGAATGGAGGTTGATAGGCCCCCAGTGCGGATTGAAGGTGGATAGGCCCCCTGTGTGCATTGGTGGATAGGCCCCCTGTGTGGTTTGGTGAATAGGCCCCCTGTGTGGATTGGAGGTGTTTAGGCCCCCAGTGCGGATTGGAGGTTGATAGGTCCCAGTGCGGATTGGAGGTGTGTAGGCCCCAGTGTGGATTGGTGGATAGGCCCCAGTGCGGATTGGAGGTGGGTAGGCCCCAGTGTGGATTGGTGGATAGGCCCCAGTGCGGATTGGAGTTGGGTAGGCCCCAGTGCGGGTTGGTGGTTAGGTCCCCAGTGCGGAATGAATGTGGATAGGCCCCAGTGTGGATTGGAGGTGTGTAGGCCCCCGGTGTGGATTGGTGGATAGGCCCCCAGTGCGGCTTGGATCAGGATAGGCCCCAGTGTGGATTGGAGGTGTGTAGGCCACCAGTGTGGATTGGAGGTGGGTAGGCCCCAGTGTGGATTGGAGGTGGATAGGCCCCCCGTGTGGATTGGTGGATAGGTTCCCAGTGCGGATTGGAAGTTGGAAGCCCCAGTGTGGATTGGTGGATAGGCCCCAGTGTGGATTGGTGGATAGGCCCCAGTGTGGATTAGAGGTGGATAGGCCCCAGTGTGGATTGGAGGTGGATAGGCCACCAGTGCAGATGCGAGGTGGATAGGCCCCAAGTGTGGATTGGAGGTGTGTAGGCCCCCAGTGTGAATTGGAGGTGGATAGGCCCCAGTGCGGATTGGAGGTGTGTAGGCCCCAGTGCGGATTGGTGGATAGGCCCCAGTGCGGATTGGTGGATAGCCCCAGTGCGGATTGGAGGTGGATAGGACCCAGTGTCGATTGGAGGTGGGTAGGCCCCCTCCAATCCATTACCCTCTGGCTTCTCCCATTCAGCCACTGTCGAATCCATCTTGCTATTCATGCATTTATACCCAACAGTTTAACCTCCTTAACCAACCTTCCATGGGGAACCTTGTCAAAGGCCTTACTAAAGTCCATATAGACAACATCCACTGCTTTACCCTCGTCAATTTCCCTTGTAACCTCTTCAAAAAATTCAAGAAGATTAGTCAAACATGACCTTCCAGGCACAAATCCATGTTGACTGTTCTTAATCAGACCCTGTTTATCCAGATGCTTATATATATTATCTCTAAGTATCTTTTCCACTCATTTGCCCACCACTGAAGTCAAACTAACAGGTCTATCATTGCTAGGTTTACTCTTAGAACCCTTTTTAAACAATGGAACAACATGCGCAGTATGCCAATCCTCGGGGACTATTCCCGTTTCTAATGACATTTGAAACACAGGGGATTGGAAGTGGATAGGCCCCTGTGCGGATTAGTGGTGGATAGGCCCTCAGTGTGGATTGGAGGTGGGTAGGCCCCCAGTTCGGATTGGACGTGGGTAGGCCCCCAGTGTGGATTGGAGGCGGAAAGGCGCCCAGTGTGGATTGGAGTGTGTAGGCCCCCAGTGCAGCTTGGAGGTGGATATGCCCCAGTGCGGATTGGAGGTGTGTAGGCCCCAGTGTGGATTGGTGGATAGGCCCCCTGTGTTGATTGGAGGTGTGTAGGCACCAGTGCGGATTAGTTGTGGATAGGCCCTCAGTGCGGATGCGAAATGGATAGTCCCCAGTGTGGATTGGAGGTGTGTAGGCCCCCAGTGTGGATTGGAGGTGGATAGGCCCCCAGTGTGGATTGGAGGTGTGTAGGGCCCCAGTGTGGATTGGAGGTGGAAAGGCCCCCAGTGTGGATTGGAGGTTGAAAGGCCCCCAGTGCGGATTGGAGGTGGATAAGCCCCCTGTGCGGATTAGAGGTGGAAAGGCCCCCAGTGCGGATTGGAGGTGGAAAGGCCCCCAGTGTGGATTGGAGGTGGATAGGCCCCCAGTGCATATTGGAGGTGGATAGACCCTCTGTGTGGATTGGAGGTGGATTGGCCCACTGTACTGATTGGAGGTGGATAGGCTCACAGTGGGGATTGGAGGTGGGTAGGCCCCCAGTGTTGATTGGAGATGGAAAGGCCCCCAGTGTGGATTGGAGGTGGATAGGCCCCCAGTGTAGATTGGAGGTGGATTGGCCCACTGTGCTGATTGGAGGTGTGTAGGCGCCCAGTGTGGATTGGAGGTGGAAAGGCCGCCAGTGCGGATTGGAGGTGGATAGGCCCCCAGTGCGGATTGGAGGTGGATAGGCCCCCAGTGCGGATTGGAGGAGTGTAGACCCCAGTGCAGCTTGGAGGTGGATATGCCCCAGTGCGGATTGGAGGTGTGTAGGCCCCAGTGTGGATTGGTGGATAGGCCCCCTGTGTTGATTGGAGGTGTGTAGGCACCAGTGCGGATTAGTTGTGGATAGGCCCTCAGTGCGGATGCGAAATGGATAGTCCCCAGTGTGGATTGGAGGTGTGTAGGCCCCCAGTGTGGATTGGAGGTGGATAGGCCCCCAGTGTGGATTGGAGGTGTGTAGGGCCCCAGTGTGGATTGGAGGTGGAAAGGCCCCCAGTGTGGATTGGAGGTTGAAAGGCCCCCAGTGCGGATTGGAGGTGGATAAGCCCCCAGTGCGGATTGGAGGTGGAAAGGCCCCCAGTGTGGATTGGAGGTGGATAGGCCCCCAGTGGATATTGGAGGTGGATAGGCCCTCTGTGTGGATTGGAGGTGGATTGGCCCACTGTACTGATTGGAGGTGGATAGGCTCACAGTGGGGATTGGAGGTGGGTAGGCCCCCCGTGTTGATTGGAGTTGAAAAGGCCCCCAGTGTGGATTGGAGGTGGATAGGCCCCCAGTGTAGATTGGAGGTGGATTGGCCCACTGTGCTGATTGGAGGTGTGTAGGCGCCCAGTGTGGATTGGAGGTGGAAAGGCCGGCAGTGCGGATTGGAGGTGGATAGGCCCCCAGTGCGGATTGGAGGTGGATAGGCCCCCAGTGCGGATTGGAGGAGTGTAGACCCCAGTGCGGATGCAAGGTGGATAGGCCCCCAGTGTGGATTGGATGTGGATAGGCCCCCAGTGCAGATTGGATGTGGATAGGCCCCCAGAGTGGATTGGAGGTGGGTAAACCCCCAGTGTAGATTGGATATTTGTAGGCCCCCAGTGTGGATTGGAGGTGGATGTGCCCCAGTGTGGATTGGTGGATAGGCACCCAGTGTGGATTGGAGTTGTGTAGGCCCCAGTGTGTATTGGAGGTGGGTAGGCCCCCTGTGCGGATTGGAGGTTGAGAGGCCGCAGTGTGGTTTGGAGGTGTGTAGGCCCCAGTGCGGAATGGAGGTTGATAGGTCCCAGTGTGGATTGGAGGTGTGTAGGCCCCCAGTGTGGATTGGAGGTTGATAGGCCCCATTGTGGATTGGAGGTGTGTAGGCCCCCTGTGTGGATTGGAGGTGTATAGGCCCCCAGTGCGGATTGGAGGTTGATAGGCCCCTGTGTGGATTGGAGGTGTGTAGGCCCTAGTGCGGATTGGTGGATAGGCCCCAGTGCGGATTGGAGGTGGATAGGCCCCAGTGTGGATTGGAGGTGGGTAGGCCCCCCAGTTCGGATTGGATGTGGATAGGCCCCAGTGTGGATTGGAGGTGTGTAGGCTCCCAGTGTGGATTGGTGGATAGGCCCCCTGTGTTGATTGGAGGTGTGTAGGCACCAGTGCGGATTAGTTGTGGATAGGCCCCCAGTGTGGATTGGAGGTTGAAAGGCCCCCAGTGCGGATTGGAGGTGGATAAGCCCCCAGTGCGGATTGGAGGTGGAAAGGCCCCCAGTGTGGATTGGAGGTGGATAGGCCCCCAGTGCATATTGGAGGTGGATAGGCCCTCTGTGTGGATTGGAGGTGGATTGGCCCACTGTACTGATTGGAGGTGGATAGGCTCACAGTGGGGATTGGAGGTGGGTAGGCCCCCAGTGTTGATTGGAGGTGAAAAGGCCCCCAGTGTGGATTGGAGGTGAAAAGGCCCCCAGTGTGGATTGGAGGTGGATAGGCCCCCAGTGTAGATTGGAGGTGGATTGGCCCACTGTGCTGATTGGAGGTGTGTAGGCGCCCAGTGTGGATTGGAGGTGGAAAGGCCGGCAGTGCGGATTGGAGGTGGATAGGTCCCCAGTGCGGATTGGAGGTGGATAGGCCCCCAGTGCGGATTGGAGGAGTGTAGACCCCAGTGCGGATGCAAGGTGGATAGGCCCCCAGTGTGGATTGGATGTGGATAGGCCCCCAGTGCAGATTGGATGTGGATAGGCCCCCAGAGTGGATTGGAGGTGGGTAAACCCCCAGTGTAGATTGGATATTTGTAGGCCCCCAGTGTGGATTGGAGGTGGATGTGCCCCAGTGTGGATTGGTGGATAGGCACCCAGTGTGGATTGGAGTTGTGTAGGCCCCAGTGTGTATTGGAGGTGGGTAGGCCCCCAGTGCGGATTGGAGGTGTGTAGGCCCTCTGTGTGGATTGGAGGTGTGTAGGCCCCCAGTGCAGATTGGAGGTTGAGAGGCCGCAGTGTGGTTTGGAGGTGTGTAGGCCCCAGTGCGGAATGGAGGTTGATAGGTCCCAGTGTGGATTGGAGGTGTGTAGGCCCCCAGTGTGGATTGGAGTTTGATAGGCCCCATTGTGGATTGGAGGTGTGTAGGCCCCCTGTGTGGATTGGAGGTGTATAGGCCCCCAGTGCGGATTGGAGGTTGATAGGCCCCTGTGTGGATTGGAGGTGTGTAAGCCCCAGTGCGGATTGGTGGATAGGCCCCAGTGCGGATTGGAGGTGGATAGGCCCCAGTGTGGATTGGAGGTGGGTAGGCCCCCCAGTTCGGATTGGATGTGGATAGGCCCCAGTGTGGATTGGAGGTGTGTAGGCTCCCAGTGTGGCTTGGTGGATAGACCCCAGTGCGGATTAACCATATAACCATATAACAATTTCAGCACGGAAACAGGCCATCTCGGCCCTACAATTCCGTGCCGAACAACTTTTTTCCCTTAGTCCCACCTGTCCGCACTCATACCATAACCCTCCATTCCCTTCTCATCCATATGCCTATCCAATTTATTTTTAAATGATACCAACGAACCTGCCGCCACCACTTCCACTGGAAGCTCATTCCACACCGCTACCACTCTCTGAGTAAAGAAGTTCCCCCTCATGTTACCCCTAAACTTCTGTCCCTTCATTCTGAAGTCATGTCCTCTTGTTTGAATCTTCCCTATTCTCAAAGGGAAAAGCTTGTCCACATCAACTCTGTCTATCCCTCTCATCATTTTAAAGACCTCTATCAAGTCCCCCCTTAACTTTCTGCGCTCCAGAGAATAAAGACCTAACTTATTCAACCTTTCTCTGTAACTTAGTTGTTGAAACCCAGGCAACATTCTAGTAAATCTCCTCTGTACTCTCTCTATTTTGTTGACATCCTTCCTATAATTGGGCGACCAAAATTGTACACCATACTCCAGATTTGGTCTCACCAATGGCACAATTTCAACATTACTTCCCAGCTTCTATACTCAATGCTCTGATTTATAAAGGCTAGCATACCAAAAGCTTTCTTTACCACCCTATCTATATGAGATTCCACCTTCAAGGAACTATGCACGGTTATTCCCAGATCCCTCTGGTCAACTGTATTCTTCAATTCCCTACCATTTACCATGTACGTCCTATTTTGATTTGTCCTGCCAAGGTGTAACACCTCACATTTATCAGCATTAAACTCCATCTGCCATCTTTCAGCCCATTTTTCCAAATGGCCTAAATCACTCTGTAGACTTTGGAAATCCTCTTCATTATCTACAACACCCCCTATCTTGGTATCATCAGCATACTTACTAATCCAATTTACCACCCCTTCATCCAGATCATTGATGTACATGACAAACAACAAAGGACCCAACACAGATCCCTGAGGCACCCCACTAGTCACCTGCCTCCAACCCGACAAACAGCCATCCACCATTACCCTCTGGCTTCTCCCATTCAGCCACTGTTGAATCCATCTTGCTATTCATGCATTTATACCCAACAGTTTAACCTTCTTAACCAACCTTCCATGAGGAACCTTGTCAAAGGCCTTACTAAAGTCCATATAGACAACATCCACTGCTTTACCCTCGTCAATTTCCCTAGTAACCTCTTCAAAAAATTCAAGAAGATTAGTCAAACATGACCTTCCAGGCACAAATCCATGTTGGCTGTTCTTAATCAGACCCTGTTTATCCAGATGCTTATATATATTATCTCTAAGTATCTTTTCCATTAATTTTCCCACCACTGAAGTCAAACTAACAGGTCTATAATTGCTAGGTTTACTCTTAGAACCCTTTTTAAACAATGGAACAACATGCGCAGTATGCCAATCCTCGGGGACTACTCCCGTTTCTAATGACATTTGAAACACACTGCATTGGAGGTGGATAGGCCCCAGTGCGGATTAGTGGTGGATAGGCCCTCAGTGTGGATTGGAGGTGGGTAGGCCCCCAGTTCGGATTGGATGTGGGTAGGCCACAGTGTGGATTGGAGGTGTTTAGGCCCCCAGTGTGGATTGGAGGCGGAAAGGCCCCCAGTGTGGATTGGAGGTGTGTAGGACCCCAGTGCGGATTGGAGGTGTGTAGGCCCCAGTGTGGATTGGTGGATAGGCCCCCTGTGTGGATTGGTGTGTAGACCCCCAGTGCGGTTTGGAGGTTGATAGACCACAATGCGGATTGGGGGTGTGTAGGCCCCCAGTGCAGGATTGGTGAATAGGCCCCAGTGCGGATTGGTGGATAGGCCCCAGTGCGGATTGGAGGGGGATAGGCCCCAGTGCGGATTGGAGGTGTGTAGGCCCCCAGAGCGGATTGGAGCTGGATATGCCCCCAGTGCGGATTGGAGGTGGAATGGCCCCCAGTGCATATTGGAGGTGGATAGGCCCACCGTGTGGATTGGAGGTGGATTGGCCCACTGTGCTGATTGGAGGTGGATAGGCCCCCAGTGTGGATTGGAGGTGGGTAGGCCCCAGTGTGGATTGGAGGTGGATAGGCCCCCAGTGTGGATTGGTGGATAAGCCCCCATTGCGGATTGGAGGTATGTAGGCCCCAGTGTGGATTGGTGGATAGGCCCCCGTGTGGATTAGAGGTGGATAGGCCCCCAGTGTGGAGTGGAGGTGTTTATTCCCCCAGTGCGGATTGGAGGTGGATAGGCCCCAGTGCGGATTGGAGGTGTGTAGGCCCCAGTGCGGATTGGTGGATAGGCCCCAGTGCGGATTGGAGGTGGATAGGCCCCAGTGTGGATTGGAGGTGGGTAGGCCCCCCAGTTCGGATTGGATGTGGATAGGCCCCAGTGTGGATTGGAGGTGTGTAAGCTCCCAGTGTGGCTTGGTGGATAGACCCCAGTGCGGATTAACCATATAACCATATAACAATTTCAGCACGGAAACAGGCCATCTCGGCCCTACAATTCCGTGCCGAACAACTTTTTTCCCTTAGTCCCACCTGTCCGCACTCATACCTTAACCCTCCATTCCCTTCTCATCCATATGCCTATCCAATTTATTTTTAAATGATACCAACGAACCTGCCGCCACCACTTCCACTGGAAGCTCATTCCACACCGCTACCACTCTCTGAGTAAAGAAGTTCCCCCTCATGTTACCCCTAAACTTCTGTCCCTTCATTCTGAAGTCATGTCCTCTTGTTTGAATCTTCCCTATTCTCAAAGGGAAAAGCTTGTCCACATCAACTCTGTCTATCCCTCTCATCATTTTAAAGACCTCTATCAAGTCCCCCCTTAACTTTCTGCGCTCCAGAGAATAAAGACCTAACTTATTCAACCTTTCTCTGTAACTTAGTTGTTGAAACCCAGGCAACATTCTAGTAAATCTCCTCTGTACTCTCTCTATTTTGTTGACATCCTTCCTATAATTGGGCGACCAAAATTGTACACCATACTCCAGATTTGGTCTCACCAATGGCACAATTTCAACATTACATCCCAGCTTCTATACTCAATGCTCTGATTTATAAAGGCTAGCATACCAAAAGCTTTCTTTACCACCCTATCTATATGAGATTCCACCTTCAAGGAACTATGCACGGTTATTCCCAGATCCCTCTGGTCAACTGTATTCTTCAATTCCCTACCATTTACCATGTACGTCCTATTTTGATTTGTCCTGCCAAGGTGTAACACCTCACATTTATCAGCATTAAACTCCATCTGCCATCTTTCAGCCCATTTTTCCAAATGGCCTAAATCACTCTGTAGACTTTGGAAATCCTCTTCATTATCCACAACACCCCCTATCTTGGTATAATCTGCATACTTACTAATCCAATTTACCATCCCTTCATCCAGATCATTGATGTACATAACAAACAACAAAGGACCCAACACAGATCCCTGAGGCACCCCACTAGTCACCTGCCTCCAACCCGACAAACAGCCATCCACCATTACCCTCTGGCTTCTCCCATTCAGCCACTGTTGAATCCATCTTGCTATTCATGCATTTATACCCAACAGTTTAACCTTCTTAACCAACCTTCCATGAGGAACCTTGTCAAAGGCCTTACTAAAGTCCATATAGACAACATCCACTGCTTTACCCTCGTCAATTTCCCTAGTAACCTCTTCAAAAAATTCAAGAAGATTAGTCAAACATGACCTTCCAGGCACAAATCCATGTTGGCTGTTCTTAATCAGATCCTGTTTATCCAGATGCTTATATATATTATCTCTAAGTATCTTTTCCATTAATTTTCCCACCACTGAAGTCAAACTAACAGGTCTATAATTGCTAGGTTTACTCTTAGAACCCTTTTTAAACAATGGAACAACATGCGCAGTATGCCAATCCTCGGGGACTACTCCCGTTTCTAATGACATTTGAAACACACTGCATTGGAGGTGGATAGGCCCCAGTGCGGATTAGTGGTGGATAGGCCCTCAGTGTGGATTGGAGGTGGGTAGGCCCCCAGTTCGGATTGGATGTGGGTAGGCCACAGTGTGGATTGGAGGTGTTTAGGCCCCCAGTGTGGATTGGAGGCGGAAAGGCCCCCAGTGTGGGTTGGAGGTGTGTAGGACCCCAGTGCGGATTGGAGATGTGTAGGCCCCAGTGTGGATTGGTGGATAGGCCCCCTGTGTGGATTGGAGGTGTGTAAGCCCCCAGTGCGGTTTGGAGGTTGATAGACCACAATGCGGATTGGAGGTGTGTAGGCCCCCAGTGCAGGATTGGTGAATAGGCCCCAGTGCGGATTGGTGGATAGGCCCCAGTGCGGATTGGAGGTGGATAGGCCCCAGTGCGGATTGGAGGTGTGTAGGCCCCCAGAGCGGATTGGAGCTGGATATGCCCCCAGTGCGGATTGGAGGTGGAATGGCCCCCAGTGCATATTGGAGGTGGATAGGCCCACCGTGTGGATTGGAGGTGGATTGGCCCACTGTGCTGATTGGAGGTGGATAGGCCCCCAGTGTGGATTGGAGGTGGGTAGGCCCCAGTGTGAATTGGAGGTGGATAGGCCCCCAGTGTGGATTGGTGGATAAGCCCCCATTGCGGATTGGAGGTATGTAGGCCCCAGTGTGGATTGGTGGATAGGCCCCCGTGTGGATTAGAGGTGGATAGGCCCCCAGTGTGGAGTGGAGGTGTTTATGCCCCCAGTGCGGATTGGAGGTGGATAGGCCCCAGTGCGGATTGGAGGTGTGTAGACCCCAGTGTGGATTGGTGGATAGGCCCCCAGTGCGGATTGGAGGTGCGTAGGCCCCAGTGCGGATTGGAGGTGGATAGGCTCCAGTGCGGAATGGAGGTGTGTAGGCCCCAGTGTGGATTGGTGGATAGGACCCCTGTGTGGATTTGAGGTGTGTAGGCCCCCTGTGCGGATTTGAGGTGTGTAGGCCCCTAGTGAGGATTGGAGGTGGATAGGCCCCAGAGCGGATTGGAGGTGTGTAGGCCCCAGTGCGGTTGCAAGGTGGATAGGCCCCCAGTGTGGATTGGTGGTGGATAGGCCCCCTGTGTGGATTGGAGGTGTGTAGGCCCCCACTGCGGATTGGAGGTGGATAGGCCCCAGTGCGGATTGGAGGTGTGTAGGCCCCCACTGCGGATTGGAGGTGGATAGGCCCCCTGTGTGGATTGGAGGTGTGTAGGCCCCCACTGCGGATTGGAGGTGGATAGGCCCCCTGTGTGGATTGGAGGTGGATAGGCCCCCTGTGTGGATTGGAGGTGTGTAGGCCCCCACTGCGGATTGGAGGTGGATAGGCCCCAGTGCGGATTGGAGGTGTGTAAGCACGCCGACCTTCGAAGGCAGCGATGTGTTCCTGAGGAACAATTTACTGGCTGCGTCTCGTTCCCTTACAGAATTAAAAATAAAAGGACTGTTGGCACAAAGTCCACCACTCGACTTTCCAATATACGCTATAAAGGCCGGTGACTGGGTACTGATTAAAAGTTGGAAGGAGGAGAAGCTGCAGCCCCGGTGGACTGGCCCATACCTGGCATTGCTGACAATGGAGACAGTTGTACGAACAAAAGAAAAAGGGTGGACACATGCGACCCGGGTTAAAGGACGCGTTGACCCGCCGTCAGTTCCTGAGAAAGGCGATCAGTGGACGGTAAAACCAGAGAATAAGCCCCTGGCATTAACTTTCAGTAAGAAATAAGTGTATGAAACTAACAGCATGAAAGGAGCAGTTGTAGTATTACTAACTATGTATGTAACCATTATAAGAAGTGTTAATAACTGTGATAAGTGCTACCATCCTATCAGATATGGAGGGCGAACAACCAGATCATTTACCTATCATTCCCATATAAGTGATGATTGCTACGACCTAAGGACTAGAGCTGTTTGTCAGGACGGGGGGAGGGGGTATTATGTAGTAGAAAATAAGGGACATGTTGGAAGTTTTGGGCACATTACGTGCCCAAAAAGGGTGAAATGGGTCTGCATGACCAAGAGAGGACAGTTAGGCATCCCTTCCCGAGCCAGGGAGGAAACATTAGACAAAATTAAGGAGGTAGTGATAGGGAAGTTAGCAGAAGCAGCAGTCAACAAAACTCCCCCACCTTCCCAGCCTCAACTGCACCAGACTTTGTATGATGAAATAAAGCAGCAGATTGAGATCCCGGAAGTGGGGAGGAACCTGTTTGTGGACTTGGCCCTCCGGATAGCCAGAACCCTGAATGTGACTAACTGTTGGGTTTGTGGAGGACCGCTGAGGAGCTCACGCTGGCCATGGAGAGGATCCATCATTGAGGTATGGGACCTGATAAAGTGGAATTTGACAGTGGGAAGAGATCGAATTCCCCAGGAATGGGTCCTGACACGCACCCCGGTTGGAACTGAGTGTATTGCCAGGCCCTGGGCAAAGGATGCCATCCTAGTAGACAGCAGCCCCTGCCGGCGCATCATCACCCAGTGGCCAAATCAATCCCGAGTGTGGTGGCCAGAGGAACCTCAATGGTATCCCACTGTAAAGGATGAAGGAAACTGTACTGTCTGGTTGAAGACTGATGGAAGCGAATCGACTGGATTATGGAATTGCACCGGGAACAACCCTTGCCAGGGAATCCCAGTGTTGCAGGACATATGGAACAATGTTACCTCTAGTGGACCGGCCCCTGAAGGACTGCTATGGATATGCGGACACAAGGCATGCTCGGTATTGCCAGAAAAATGGAGTGGGACTTGTTTAATTGGACTGGTACAACCAGGGTTTTTCCTGTTGACCACTGAGGAGGGGCGGTCGCTAGGAACACCCATCTTTGACGATCTACACCGAACGAAGAGAAGAATGGACATTGGAAAATGCGAAAATGATGAGTGGCCACCTGCAAGAATCATCTCATATTATGGACCAGCCACTTGGGCATAGGACGGATCCTGGGGCTACCGGACCCCAGTGTATATGTTAAATCGGATCATAAGACTACAGGCAGTGCTGGAAGTAATTACTAACCAGACTACATCTGCACTAGAGATGTTGGCGAAGCAGCAGACACAGATGAGAACAGCGATATACCAAAACCGTTTGGCCTTAGACTACTTACTAGCCGAAGAGGGAGGAGTATGCGGAAAATTCAACCTCTCTAATTGCTGCCTAAACATAGATGACAACGGGCAAGCAGTAATGGATATATCAGAAGGAATCAGAAAAATAGCACATGGCCCGGTACAGAGATGGAGCACAATCATGGGAGCAGAATGGTGGGATTACATCTTAGGAGGAGCCTGGTGGAAAGCAGTGGGACTGGTGATTTTATGGGCATTAGTTGCATTGATCATTGATCATTAGTTGCATTGAGAGTGGTGAATCTCTGGAACTCTCTGCCACAGAGGGTAGTTGAGGTCAGTTCATTGGCTATATTTAAGAGGGAGTTAGATGTGGCCCTTGTGGCTAAGGGGATCAGGGGGTATGGAGAGAAGGCAGGTACGGGATACTGAGTTGGATGATCAGCCATGATCATATTGAATGGCGGTGCAGGCTCGAAGGGCCGAATGGCCTACTCCTGCACCT
This sequence comes from Leucoraja ocellata, assembly GCA_036785375.1. Taxonomy (NCBI): domain Eukaryota; kingdom Metazoa; phylum Chordata; class Chondrichthyes; order Rajiformes; family Rajidae; genus Leucoraja; species Leucoraja ocellata. Next base: position 131,377 of record JAWMAR010002227.1, on the reverse strand, counting down.
AATTTCTATGTTTCTATGTTTCTATCATTATCCCCTGTTGTATACCATGTCTCAGGGTTCTTATAACTAGAAGTATAAGCCAATTGCAGGCAGTTGTAGTCCCCATGGGGGAGAAAGGGGGCGTCCAGAAGATAATAATAATGAGGCCGAGAGAGGACCCAGAGGAAAGAGAGATAAAAAGAATGTTATTAGCTTTGGAACAGCAAGAAGTCTAGGAATGGGGTTTAATACAGGATGCGTAGCAAAAGAAAAAGGGAGGATTGTGAGGGATAAGATGATTAAACCACCATCATTGTGAGGGGCCGAGTGATTGTAGCCACCGACCTTGTGAGGGGCCGAGTAGTTGGAATCACCAACCTTGTGATTCGAACAAACAGTTACTGTCCTTCAGAGCTGTTGATAACATTGTAGCATAACAAGATGAGGCAAGGAATGTAGCTGACAACACAGAAGTTATTCTTTAGGTCAAAGGCAATTAAGTAGGCTAGGGCAACAGCTAGTGAGCATGCTTAATAAAATAAATGAATATTAACTTTACGCCCCTCATGACAAAGAACCTAATTTAAATGTCCATGCGATGTATGATGTGGGAGAAGAGGGAATGATTGATGACGCACGGAGGGGAGGCATGGAAAATTGTGAACCTGGGTACCCTGATTGGAAGGGGTCAGAAGGGGAAGCGTCCGATCAATAAGGACTGTATACTGAATTGTATAAAAATAGACGTTTTTCCTTTGCTCGGGGTGTCTCAACTTGGAGAGGCACCCGGTCCTGCAGACTCGCAAATAAAACATTTCTTGTTTCCACGATTTAGTCTCTGAGTAGTGATTGTGAGCACAAACCATATATCTCACAAAACGTTAGGGTTGGTTTCAAAATGTTGGTAAATAGTCTGGGGGCGGAAAGTATTCCTTTCGGTAGCTCTATACTGCCAGAGCTCCCCCATCCAGTTAAATTTTAAATAACGTCTGTGATCCTTCCGCATAGGCACCGAATAGTAAGCATCTTTAAATCGACGCAAGCCATGAAGTAGTCTTTGGAAATCAATTGTTTGGCAGTAACAAAGGTTTCCATTTTGAAATGAATAAACGCCACCCCCGCTGGGCCCAGGCCACCACCACTGGTTCCTCACAACCCCTGCTGACCATCCCTGCTGACCCCCACTGGGCCCAAGCCACCCCTGCTGGGTCCACGCCACCTCCGCTGGGCCCACACCACTGTTGCTGACCCCTACTGGGACCACGCCACCCAGTAGAGCACATGCCACCTTCATCTTCATCCCCCTGCCAGAAAGAGGGGGGGATGTGGGAGGGGGAGAGAGAGAGGGGAAGGGAGTGGAGAGAGAAATGGTGGAGGGAAGAGGGAAAGGGAGATTATCTTTAGTGAGATTGCAAAATAAAGGTAGGTTTTAGAACTATTATATTTTCTCCTCCATATGAATAATTTTAAACAATATCAAATAATATCAAACAATTGGAACTCCTTGCTTTTCCTTAATACTGATAATTCTGAAAAATATGAATTCCATTGTTTGTGACATAAATATATATTTTAATGGGATCATTATATACAGATGTAACATTTCCATTTCAAGATCGGGGGTGGGGGGAAATATGCGTCAAGCCGATAGCCTAATCGTTAAATAGTTAAAATATAATCGAAAAAGAGCTGAGATGAGGAATCGGAGTTGCCAAGGAAAGGTACTCTGAGAAGTTGAGGAGCAAGTTCTCAGCTAGTGACTCTTCTTCAGTTGGGAAGGGCGTGCAAGAAATCACCAGCTATAAGATTAAAGCCCCCGCTCTTTGGATAATTGTGAGCTGACGAACTACCTGAATGAGTTTTACTGCAGGTTTGAAAATTAGAAATGTAACCCTGGTACCCCCTCCCCAACAAACACAGCCAGACCCCAGTCTGCAAAGTATTAACCCTGCACCCTTCATTTCCCATTCACCACCTCACAACTACTTAAGGCAAGACTCCAGTAATGAAGAGAGTGGACCCTTTTGCACCCCCACCCTTCACACTCAATTACTCATTTTAAACCAGTACCTGCTAAGATGCACTGGCCCTGCCTGCTCCAAAGTCTCCACTAATGTCCCTGTACCCAAAAATGTTAGGGTTGCTGGTCTTAACGACTACAGTCTTGTCACACTGACCTCTGTAGTCATGGAAACCGTAGAAAGGCTTGTGCTGGCCAAGCTGAAAAATATCACAATCCCTCTGCTGGACTCTCTGCATTTTGCATATTGGGCCATTATATCTGTGGATGACTTCAAGATATGCCTACCTTGAAGAAATTCTCCTCCATCTCTTCAAGATCTGTGGATGATGCAGTCAATCTGGGCTACACTTCATCCTCCAGCACCTAGACCTCCAGGAGACCTAAGCGACGATTTTGTTTGTTGACTTTAGCTCTGCATTCAAGACCATTGTGCCAGATCTACTACGCTCCAAGCTTTTTGAGTTGACTGTGCCTGAACCCCTCTGTCGGTGGATCACCAGTTTCCTGACAGACAGGAAGCAGCATGTGAGATGGAAAAGCATATCTCAGACCCGCAAACCCTCAGCGTAGGAGCACCGCAAGATGCGTACTCTCCCCACTCCTCTACTCTCGCCACACCAATGATTGCACCTCCACAGACACCTCTGTCAAGCTTCTCAAGTTTGCGGATGACACAACCCTTATTGGACTGATCCAGGATGGGGATCACTGTACTCTTTACAGTTTGACATCTTTCCTATAACATGGTGCCCAGAACTGAACACAATATTCTAAATACGGTCTCACCAACATCTTATACAACTGCAACATGACCTCCCAACTTCTATAATCAATACTCTGACTGATGAGGGCCAAAGTGCCAAAAAACGTTTTGACCACCTGATATACCTGCGACACGACCTTCAAGGAACCATGAAACCATCAACCATTCCTCTGCCCACCTGGCTAATTGATCCAGTTCCTGCTGCAATCTTTCACAACCATCTTCACTATCTGCAAAACCACTCACTTCTGTATCATCAGCAGACTTGCTAATCTTTCCCTGTTCTGTGACGTTTCACAGAGTGCTGGAGTAACTCAGCGGGTCAGGCTGAGTATAGAAGTTGGGAGGTCATGTTGCAGTTGCATAAGATGTTGGTGAGGCTGCATTCAGAGTATTGTGTTCAGTTCTGGGCACCATGTTATAGGAAAGATGTCATCAAACTGGAAAGGGTACAGTGAAGATTTACGAGGATGTTGCCAGGACTAGAGGGCCAGAGCTATAGGGAGAGGTTGAGTAGGCTGGGACTCTATTTCATGGAGCACAGGAGGATGAGGGATGATCTAATAGAGGTGTATAAAATCATGATTAGAATAGATATGGTTGAGTCTTTTGCCCAGATAAGTGAATCGAGGAGCAGAGGACATAGGTTGAAGGTGAAGGGCAAAAGATTTAATAGGAATCTGTGGGGTATGTTTTTCACACAAAGGGTGGTAGATGTATGGAACAAGCTGCCAGATGAGGTAATTGTAGCTGGGACATTCGCAACATATAAGAAACAGTTAGACAGGTACATGGATAGGACAGGTTCGGAGGGATATGGATCAAACGTGGGCAGGTGGGACAAGTGCAGATGGGACACGCTGGGCCGAAGGGCCTGTTTCCACACTGTATCACTCTAAGACTCTATCTATCTTTCCCACTCAAACACATTCTCCTGCCTTCTCCTCATTTCCTCTGACACCCGTATCAATCAAGAATCTATCAATCTCCTCCTGAAAAATGGCCATTGACTGGACCTCCACAGCTGGCTGTGGCAATGAATTCCACAGTTCATCACCCACTGACTTAAGAAATTCCTGCTCATCTCCTTCCAAAAGGAATGTCTTTTAATTCTGGGGCTGTGACCACTGGTCCGATGGCCTCCCACTGGTGGAAACATCCTCTCCAAATCCACTACATCCAGGTTTTTACCAGGCTGGGGCAGACGACAACAGCTTCACACCGTGTCCCAAAGCTCGTGTCCTGTCCTGCATCACCAAAGGCAGCAGAGAAACATAGAAACATAGAAATTAGGTGCAGGAGTAGGCCATTCGGCCCTTCGAGCCTGCACCGCCATTCAATATGATCATGGCTGATCATCCAACTCAGTATCCCGTACCTGCCTCTCTCCATACCCCCTGATCCCCTTGGCCACAAGGGCCACATTTAACTCCCTCTTAAATATAGCCAATGAACTGGCCTCAACTATCCTCTGTGGCAGAGAGTTCCAGAGATTCACCACTCTCTTTGTGAAAAAAGTTCTCCTCATCTCGGTTCTAAAGGATTTCCCACCTTATCCTTAAGCTGTGACCCCTTGTCCTGGGCTTCCCCAACATCGGGAACAATCTTCCTGCATCTAGCCTGTCCAACCCCTTAAGAATGTTGTAAGTTTCTATAAGATCCCCTCTCAATCTCCTAAATTCTAGAGTATGAACCAAGTCTATCCAGTCTAACCAAGTCTATCCAGTCTATCCAGAGACGTTATATGAGAGGGCAAACACCGTAACACAGTAGCTCACAATGGTTTGGGTAACATTCTCTCTCCCCCCTCCGTTCCTATGTTCCTTCCACCAATAAACCTCTCTCTGCCTTTACATTTCACTCCTCTTTCAAATCTGCTCTACTTATCTACATGCATTTTTCTTCTTCACTTTGTAGTCATAGAATGATGCAGTGTGGAAACATGCCCTTCAGCCCAACTTGCCCACACCGACCGACATGTCCCCGAACATGTCCCATCTTATAGTCCCACTTAGGTTTGGCCCACATCCATCTAAATCTGTCCTATCCATGTATGTGTCCAAATGTCTCTTAAACATTAAGATAGTCCCAGCCCTAAATATATCCCCTGGCAGCTTGTTACATAGAAACATAGAAACATATAAACTAGGTGCAGGAGTAGGCCATTCGGCCCTTCGAGCCTGCACCGCCATTCAATATGGTCATGGCTGATCATCCAACTCAGTATCCCGTACCTGCCTTTTCTCCATACCCTCTGATCCCCTTAGCCACAAGGGCCACATCTAACTCCCTCTTGGTTACATACACCCTTTGTGTGTAAAAGCTACCTTCCAGATTCCTGTTAATTTCTGAAATATGGTCATAAATTTGGTGCAACATAATAATGCTCAGAATGCACCAGAAAGCATCTAAAACCCTGAGCTTCCAGGACGCTTAAGCGGCCCTGGACCCTGGCATTGAGGGACTTCACACTTCACGCTCCTGCCATACCAACCCCCTTTTTTGAAAAGCTTCATACGGGCCTGCACAACCATCTTCACTATCTGCAAAACCACTCACTTTTGTATCATCAACAAACTTGCTAATCTTGCTCTGCATGTTCTCATCCAAATCATTGATGTAGATGACAAACAGTAACTGGCCCAGCACTGAACCCTGAGGCACACCACTAGTCACAGGCATCCAGTCTGAGAAGCAACCTTCCACCATCACTCTCTGCTTCCTTCCATGGAGCCAATTTGCTGTCCATTCAACTGTCTCTCTTTGGATCCCATGCGATCTAACCTTCCAGAGCAGCCGACCATGCGGCACCTTATCGAACGCCTTACTGAAGTCAATAGACAACAGGTGTAGGAGTAGAGGCCATTCGTCCCTTCGAGCCAGCACCGCCATTCAATGTGATCATGGCTGATCATCCCCTATCAGGACCCCGTTCCTGCCTTCTCCCTATATCCCCTGACTCCGCTATTTTAAGAGCCCTGTCTAGCAATCTCTTGAAAGCATCCAGAGAACCGGCGTCCACCGCCCTTTGTGGCACAGAATTCCACAGACTCACAACTCTCTATGAGAAAAAGTGTTTCCTCGTCTTCATTCGAAATGGGCGACCCCTTATTCTTAAACTGTGTCCCCTTGTTCAGGACTTCCTCCACATCGGGAACATGTTTCCTGCCTCTAGCATGTCCAGCCCCTTAACAATCTTATACATTTCAATGAGATACCCTCTCATCCTTCTAAACACCAGAGTGTACAGGCCCAGCCGCTCCATTCTCTCAGCATATGACAGTCCCGCCATCCCCAGGAATTAACCTGGTGAACCTACGCTGGGCTCCCACAATAGCAAGAATGTCCTTCCTCAAATTAGGGGACCAAAACTGCACACAATACTCCAGGTGTGGTCTCACCAGGGCCCTGTACAACTGCAGAAGGACCTCTTTGCTCCTATACTCAACTCCTCTTGTGATGAAGACCAAGAGGCCAAAACTGCCAACAATACTCCATGTGTGGTCTCACTAGTGCCCTGTACAACTGCAGAAGGACCTCTTTGCACCTATATTCGATTCCTCTTTTTATAAAGTCCATGTACACAACATCCACAGCTCTGCTTTCATCAACCTTTTTTCTCACGTCTTCGAAAAAATCAATCATATTTGTGAGATTCGACCTCCAACATACAAAACTATGCTGACAGTCCCTAATCAGCCCTTGCCCACCCAAATGCATTTAAATTCACCAAGGCTAAATCATTGTATGTGTTTACTTGGCCAATGAACTGATTCATTCATTCAATCATTCATTCGTTCATACATTCATTCATTCATCCATTTATAAATTCATTCATCCATTCCTTCATTCATCCCATACATTCATTCATACATTCAATCATTCATTCATTCATGCATTCAGTCAATCATTCATACATTCAATAATTCATTCAATCATTATTCATTCATTCATTCATTCATTCATTCAATCATTCAATCATTCATGCATACATTCAATCATTCATTCATTCATGCATTCAGTCAATCATTCATACATTCAATCATACATTCATTCATTCAATCATTCATTCATTCATTCATTCATTCATTCAATCATTCATTCAATCATCCATTAATTCATGCATTCACTCACACTCAATCATTCATTCGTTCATTCATTCATCCATTCAATCACGCATTCATTAATTCATCATTCATTCATTCATCCATTCAATCATGCATTCATTCATTCATATCCTACCCCACAGAATACTCTCCAGCAAGTTACCAACTTCAGATGTTAACCTTACCGGCCTATTGTTCCCCACATGTTCATTGCAGCCCTTCATGAAAATAGGCACAGCATTTGGAACCCTGTCCCAACGTGCTTCTACTGACTGTCCAGGTAGACCCATTGTTTCAGCGTGTTCTTGCCCCCACTGAATTAATTTACACATACCTGGATTCCATCCTATCCCCCTGGTCCGATCCACGACACCTCACACGCCCTTCGTCAATGTGTTTCCCATGGGCAAGTGGTATATTGCTGATTTTAGAAGAGGAAGGCCGAGGATCGATCAACCTGTCTTCATCCACGGTTCGATGCTGGAGGGAGAGAGTCAACAACGTTATGTTCCTTGCCATGAATATTTCTGAAGATCTGTCGTGGACCCAACAATTGATTAAATCATAAATAAAGTCAATCGACTTGACTGTGTTAGAGTCGAGCAGAAAGGACATTGGTGTGGTGGTGAATGTTCCCCCGATCTTCTACATGCCTAAGGTAGAGACCATATTGAACGGTTGCCACAGGGCCTGGTTCGGCACTTCGAAAGCCCAGGAATGTAGGAGATTAAACAACGTGGTGGCCATCGACCTGTCCTATCCATCATCTATGTTTCTATGTGTCTAAGAAAGCGAATGGTATGTTAGCATCCATAGCAAATGGATTTGAGTATAGGAGCAGGGAGGGTTCTACTGCAGTTGTACAGGGTCTTGGTGAGACCACACCTGCAGTATTGCGTACAGTTCTGGTCTCCTAATCTGAGGAAAGACATTATTGCCATAGAGGGAGTACCGAGAAGGTTCACCAGACTGATTCCTGGGATGTCAGGACTTTCATATGAAGAAAGACTGGATACACTCATCTTGTACTCGCTAGAATTTTGAAGATTGAGGGAGAATCTTATAGAAACTTACAAAATTCTTAAGGGGTTGGACAGGCTAGATGCAGGAAGATTATTCCCGATGTTGAGGAAGTCCAGATCAAGGGGCCGCACAGTTTAAGGATAAGGGGGGAATCTTTTAGGACCGAGATGAGAAAATCATTTTTCACACAGAGAGTGTTGAATCTGTGGGATTCTCTACCACAGAAGGTAGTTGAGGCCACAGTTCATTGGCTATATGTAAGAGGGAGTTAGATGTGGCCCTTGTGGCTAAAGGGATCAGGGGGTATGGAGAGAAGGCAGGTACAGGATACTGAGTTGGATGATCAGCCATGATCATATTGAATGGCGGTGCAGGCTCGAAGGGACGAATGGCCTTTACTCCTGCACCTATGTTCTATGTTTTTTATATTTCAAGATGTCAGATTAAATGAATGAAGATTCCCGAAATGAACTCGTCAATTGAAACGAATAAACTGAACATTGGGATTTCAGGCGACTGCTCACGATTATCGAGATTGCGGAGAGATGGTGCGGATTCTACCAGGCTTGTAGATTGCTCCCTCGCTCCCCCGGCACTAACTGTCCACTAGTCAGAACATATAGACTGGATATCATTACCCATGATGACTGGTGCCCTTTCCGTGAGGGAGGGAGGCACTTTGTGCCCGGACACAAAAGAGTTAACAGTAGATGTTTGTTCAGTGAGTGTAACTAACGTCAGTCTACACGGGAGCCCGCCCGGTTGTGTCACCCACCCACTGGAGATTTCCCAGTTCCCAATATAAACCATTCCTGTTGTTGCTGGGATATGTGAGTGTTGGTGAGATCATCCCGCCCGTCACCGACTGACAGACAGAGAGCAGCAGCTCCATCCACAGAGGGAGAAAACCCATTGGGAATCCGTGGACAATAAAGTGGGATGTTAGATGGATGTTTCGGAATCCGGGAATATTAGATAGTGAAGTGAATGTCACCGAGTGTAATCGGGGAACAGTGAGAGAGTGCGTGCGGTGTTACACAAATGGATCCGTCTGTAAAAACGGTAGACTGGAAAGTTACCGCCATGGAGAAGGGAGTCTTCTATTGGCCTGACTATGTTTTATATCCTTCGATCAGCTTAAGTGATCGAATCTACTATGCACTCCTGGTTATACAGCCTGTCTTTTATCCCGTGCTAGCCCTTGTTGCTCTTCCAGGTAAGTCCCCGTCCAAATTGCCGCGCAACAGCAGGCGAGAAGCGGCAGTGACGGGTTCCGGTATAAATGTCTGTAGCTCGGACAATCCATGACGTACGTGTCCCTTGTAGAAATCTTCGACAGAGTAATTGGTAATGTGTTGATGCTGCCTGTTTGTGTGGATCAGAGGTTTATCACTATGAAGTTGAAATGATTTGAGTCTAGGAGCAGGGAGGTTCTACTGCAGTTGTACAGGGTCTTGGTGAGACCACACCTGGAGTATTGCGTACAGTTTTGGTCTCCTAATCTGAGGAAAGCCATTCTTGCCATAGAGGGAGTACATAGAAGGTTCACCAGACTGATTCCTGGGATGTCAGGACTTTCATATGACGAAAGACTGGATAGACTCGGCTTGTACTCGCTAGAATTTAGAATTTTGAGGGGGTATCTTATAGAAACTTATAGAATTCTTAATGGGTTGGACAGGCTAGATGCAGGAAGATTATACCCGATGTTGGGGAAGTCCAGAACAAGGGTTCACACACAGTTTAACGATAAGGGGGAAATCGTTTAGGACCGAGATGAGAAAAACATTTTTTTTTCATACACAAAGAGTGGTGAATCTGTGGAATTATTTGCCACAGAAGGTAGTTGGGGCCAGTTCATTGGCTATATTTAAGAAGGAGTTAGATGTGGCCCTTGTGGCTAAAGGGATCAGGGTGTATGGAGAGAAGGCAGGTAGAGGAGACTGAGTTGCATGATCAGCCATGATCATATTGAATGGCGGTGCAGGCTCTAACGGCCGAATGGCCTCTACTCCTGCACCTATTGTCTATGTTTCTGTTTCTATATTCCTCCTCATCTCCCTCCTAAAGGAACGCCCTTTTAATTCCGAGGATGTGACCTCTGGTCCTAGAGTCTCCCACTAGTGGAAACATTCTCTGTGTAGACTTGTTTTCTAATGTTGTCCTAATGTCTTTGTTTATTAAATACGCGAGTTGGTTCTGCACCCCCGCCTG
>JAWMAR010002227.1:12500-120000 GCA_036785375.1 Leucoraja ocellata | reverse complement strand
AGGTACAGTGAAAAGCATTTGTCGAGTGCTATCCGCACAAAATTGCAGAAAGTTGCGGACACAGCCCAGACCATCACACAAACCAATCTCCCTTCCATCGACTCCATCTACACCTCACGCTGCCTCGGCAAGGCCAGCAGCATCATCAAGGACCAGTCACACCCCTGGTTACTCCCTCTTCTCCCCTCTCCCATGGGGCAAGAGGTACAGAAGTGTGAAAATGAACGCACACTCACCTCCAGTTTCAGGGACAGTTTATTCCCGGCTGTTATCAGGCAACCGAACCGTCCTCTCACCAACTAGAGAGCGGTCCTGAACCACTATCTTCCTCATTGGTGACCCTCGGGCTATCCTTGATTGCACTTTGCTGGCTTTACCTTGAACTAAATGTTATTCCCTTTATCATGCATCTGTACACTGTGACGGCTCGATTGTAATCATGTATTGTCTTTCCGCTGACTGGATAGCACGCAACAAAAAGCTTTTCACTGAACCTCGTTACACGGGACAATAAACTAAACTGTAAAAACTGAAAACACACCTCTGGTTCTTACAAGTAAGAGCTTCAATATTTTGGATCGCAGTTTTGCTTACAGCAGGGATAATATTGATCGCTGAGCTAGCTGGAATCCTCATCCACAAGTATATACAGCGGTAAGTGTAAATAAATCTACATTTTTATGTCCAAATCTATCCCTTTGTCATCTGCTTCTTATAACTGCTTCTGCCAGGCTAACGGGTCAGAACGGGGACAGGTACAAAGTGTTGGAGTAACTCAGCGGGTCAGTCAGGCAGCATGTATGTGGAGAACGTGGACAGGTACAAAGTGTTGGAGTAACTCAGCGAGTCAGGCAGCATCTCTGGAGATTAAGGAATGGACGATATTTCACGTCGGGACCTTCTTCAAACTGAAAAGGTTGAGAGAGCCAGAACATAATAGCCGGCAACAAATGACCTTTGGACTATTGTGAGCCTTTTGGGCACATATCTGGGGAAGAATGTGCTGGGTCAGGAGAGGGTCCAGAGGAGGTTTTACGAGAATGATCCCGGGAATGAGTGGGTTAACATATGATGAGCGTTTGACCGCACTGGGCCTGTACTCGCTGGAGTTTAGCAGGATGGGGGGGTACCTAATTGAAATTTAAAGAATAGTGAAAGGCCTGGATAGAGTGGACGTGGAGAGGATGTTTCCACTAGTGGGATAGTCTAGGACCAGAGGGCACAGCCTCAGAATTTTACTTCGGAGTCACGCGAGTGACTACATGAAGAAGGGCCGTCCGTCTGCGTGCGCGTCATTACGTCTGAAAGCAATGCGCATGACGGACTGGCAGAGGCACTTCGTCCTCCCAGGCCTCAGGATGGCCAGGTAAGTAAAGTTGAATTACTAACCTGCGTTCTTTCGGGCTTGAAACGTTCTGTAGTTTCAGGGCCCAGATGTCGAGGAGACGGTCCGCGGGGAAGTCGGCTGCCGAAGACCGCAGCATTTCTCAGTAGCGGGCAACGGTGTTTCCCGACATTTAGCACCGGCAGCAGAACCGGCAAAAGACTCCGTTGGTGGACCCGGGGAGACGTAAATCCACCGCAAGTAAAGAGCAGCGCCTAGTAAAGGGCTGCCCGATAGCACCCGCATTAATGCGGCGCGTGTCATGGGTCATCTGAGTTCTGACCCCGACTCTGACGTCTCCAGGCTGAAGAACGGCAGCTGCCAGATGTCCCATCCCTGGCAGTATGATCTGCTGTCCCGTCAGAGTCAGGAAGGAGCAACTTGTTGGAGAAGTTGCTCCAACATTGACCTGCTCTAAAGACAGAGCTGTGTCTGCCCGGACCTGACAGCAGCAGGCAGCACCGGGAGCCTCGCGTAATGAGGCAAACCATTGTCTTCCCCATTGGAAGGGGAACTACATATGGAAGAAAAGAAAAGGAATATTTCTGCATCATCCAGGTTCTGCTGGGTGCTTCCCTGGATAGAGATCTAGACAATGTCTCCTGCTCTGAGGAGAGGAGCATTCACGGTCAGTTTCAGTCCGACCCAAAGCAAGAATCTCAGTTAGACTGCTGGACGGGCCATGTCAGCGCAGGTATCCACAGCGGCCTGCAAATCTCACTCTCAGTGGAGGGGAATGTGCGAGATCTGAAGGCAGCTGATCTCGAATTAAGTATGAACATACTGAAGCACATGAATATGGCCACAAGAGACAGCAGTTGGCAGAATATCTGCACAAATGCCGGCAAGGGAACAGCGCTATCAGGGTGACTTTGGAGAAACCAGCCGCCGAATCCTCTCTTCGGGTAAGTCCAGAAGAAGGAAGTAAAAACTGTCGGACCAATCAAGGTACCAACGACAAGCAAACTTCATCAGTAGGCGACAACACACCCATATAACAATTACAGCACGGAAACAGGCCATCTCGACCCTTCTATTCCGTGCCGAACACATAATTTCCCCTAGTCCCATATACCTGCGCTCAGACCATAACCCTCCATTCCCTTCCCATCCATATAACTATCCAATTTATTTTTAAATGAGAAAAACGAACCTCCCTCCACCACCTTCACTGGAAGCTCATTCCACACAGCTACCACTCTCTGAGTAAAGAAGTTCCCCCTCATGTTACCCCTAAACTTCAGTCCCTTAATTCTCATGTCATGTCCCCTTGTTTGAATCTTCCCTACTCTCAGTGGGAAAAGCTTTTCCACGTCAACTCTGTCTATCCCTCTCATCATTTTAAAAACCTCTATCAAGTCCCCCCCTTAACCTTCTGTGCTCCAAAGAATAAAGCCCTAACTTGTTCAATCTTTCTCTGTAACTTAGTTGCTGAAACCCAGGCAACATTCTAGTAAATCTCCTCTGTACCCACACCTCCATAGGGGGTAAACAGTTCACTGAAGCCGGTGGTAGCTTGAAAGCTGGGCACGGAAATATGATCAGAGTCGTCTCTCAAGGCAGACTCAGAATCATGGTCAGAATTGTCCTACAAGGCAAGCTCAGTATGATGAGGTTTTCAGACCAAGACCCAAGCAGATCAGGAGAAACAGGGAATCCACACTTCCTACCAGTCCAACTCGCAATCAAGGAGAGAAAAGGAACCCGCATCAGGGGCCTTTGGGCTTACCACAAGACCACCGGTAGCCATGGAGGTAGTTGGGTCTGGGTTTACTGAAACAAAAGATTGCGGACCAATTACATGTTGGTAATTTTACTCTTGTGTTTTTGTTCAAAATGACAATAACATGAATTTAAAAAACAGATAACAACATGTGCTTATTTTTACGGCACAACATACATCGGTTCCAAGCCGACTTGGAACTCGGACCGGAATTGTCTTCAAGGCAGGCCCAGTATTTTGGGCAGGATTGCCTTCCAGGACAGGTGACAGATGGAGAATGTCACTTCATCCAGGTTTAACTCAATTGTGCAGTACATATTTTTAGAAACAGCAAAAATTTAGTTACGGTCTAACTACTGTTTTATAGGAGCATCCGATAAAATGGTCACATGGCATGCATCGACCTCTAAGATGCATACTATTCGGTGTCTATTAATTAAGAACAGGAGATATTTGAAGTTTAACTGGATGGCATGGCTCTGCCAAATGGGTTGACATCAGCTCCTAGACTATTGACTAAACTACGGAAACCAACTCTGGGACTACTAAGGTCTCAAAACCACATAGTAATGGCACATTCTGGAGTCACCAAGAATTGGCAGAAGCATCAATCAAGCAAACCAAACCCCTGTTTGAAAGAATTGGTTACCTCATCCATCCAGTTAAATCAAAATTGACACCTACAAGGATAATTGATTACCTAGAATTCACTGTCAAAAACAGTAAATATGTTGGTGACTTTGCCTAGGGGCAAACGACTTTATAAATCAAGCCTGCAATGACCTGATAGTCAAATACTAGCCATCTATCAGGCAAACAACGAGTGTAATTGGCAAATAGTAGATGCATTCCCAGCAGTACGGGCCTTTGCATTACCAGAACTTACTGCAAGCAAAGGAACAAACACTCAGATTCCATGCAGGCCGAATTGGCAAACTATGGATTGCCAGCCGAGGCCATTGTTGAATAACTATGGTGGATAACGAATGGGAGACAGCTCAGGAAAATTTTGCTCAAAAGCCATCGAGGGTTCTTCAGACCTATGCAAGCGGCTAAGGATGGGGAGCCACCAACACAGTCTAGAGCTGTGGGGGCAGATGGAATGAGCAGGAGTCTGTAATTCCCCAACACATGGAATCAATTACCCAGAATTGTTGGGGGCACAATATGGACTCAAGGTTATCTGTAGCGATATGCAACCGGTGCTTGTTCAAATTCACATTGATAACACCACTGCGGTGGCACATATCCATTAACAATGTAATGTAACAGTGGTGTAAAATCTGTATCTTAAGACAGATTGTCGAACCTCATTTGGCACTGGTGTATCGAGAGGAATATTTGGGAAATCTACGTGGTAGATATAACATGGTGACAGATGGTGGATCGCGAATCACAAATGTTAAATAACAACACAGAATGGATGTTGAATCAGACAGTATTTAACAAAATAACTACACGATTTGGCATACCAGATGTTGATCCGTTTTACATCTAGACTAACCATTAGTTACCCAGATATGTGTCCTGTGAGCTGGATCCAGGAGCAAGGCAGTGGGTGCTTTCTCCCTCAATTGGGGAGGAATGTTTATGTATGCTTTGTGCCATTTTTTCTCACAAACCGATGCTTGACAAAAATCAAGCAAGACTAAACCACAGGCATATTAGTAGTGCCAGATTGGTCTACTCAAGCCTGGTCCCCAAATATTTTGGGAATTATACTCTAGCCAGTAATGGCTGTACCCAAGAGCAGGGAGCTTGTAGTGAACTCAGTTACAGGGAGCAATCGTTCACTACATGAACGTATAACCTGCAGATTCTGAGGAGGCCATTTCAAGGCATAGGTCTGTCTGAACAATTACAACAGAGTTCGGATAACGTATGTCTTGAAGTTCCTATCAACTGTACTATAACTATAAACTAAGTTATAGTGCATCTATAGTGCCAGAGGCGCACTCTCCTCCAATCTGATGCCGGAAGCAGGGCACAGTTCGATAACTTTTACAACAAAATTCACGAAGGGAATTTACTTGACCTCCAAGGCCAAGGTACACTGACACATGAAATGTGAGCGTGGTACAGACCCAACTTTGACAGTGGGGACCGCCTATAACTAACCCTGAAGGTGGTATGCTGACAAAGAGTCCAGACACTGGAAAAGCTACGGTTGGACTACATGACCACCAATATGAACAACATAACATTCGTAATCAGGAACATGATAAAGCAGAGCAGGCCAGGAATGCCAGGGACGGAGATCAAGTTCTTGGCATATCCAGAGGACCAACGGTTGTTTGGGTGGTAACATACTAACACCACTATAACTGAGAGTTACGGAGAACCTCAGAGTCTCAGAACAATCGGTCCTCAACAGCCATAAAAAAACACACCAAAGGGTGTCAACTCAAACCATCTCCAGATGGTCAAGAGAGGTAATGGCAGTAGCAGGAGTTAAATCTCACTCCACCAGGGCTGCATCTACGTCCGCAGCAAGAGCTATGGAGGTGCCCCTTGACGACATCCTAGTGGCTGCAGGATGGACGAATGAAATAACGGTCCACCGGTTCTATAACAAACCCATAACTGGACTGGGGTATTTGCACGTACCATTTTAAGTTCTGTCCCTTAGTTTCCCTCCAAGGTTTGGAGGGGTAACTTAAAAAAAAAAATTCTTTCATTTAAAGCATCAGTTTCTTTATTTAACTACGTAATGTCTGAATGATTTAATGATTACAGGCATCCATGGTTATCCCATTCAGTGATGGCTGGATTCGTAACCGGCGTAATATCACAGAGCTTTGAAATCTTCACGTAGTCACTCACGTGACTCCGAAGTAAAATAGTAAGATTAAACGAAGATTATACAGAACACTTACCAGTAACATGGAGCTGTGTTACAGGGTGGTAGTTGAAACGAGGTCCCCCTCCAAAATTAACTCTGAAAAAATAAAGACCTGCATCTGGCAGCGTGACGTAGTTTATAACCAGGGTACAGTCGTTGTTTCCCAGTTCTCCTGACAGCCGGGTCCGATGGCGAAACTGTGTTGATTCTTTCCTGGAATTCTGGAGTGTAAGGCTACATTTTTGTCGTTGTTTGTCTCACTGTTATACTAGATTCCAGTCCGTGGTTCCTTGTTTCTGTCACAGTCTGCCCTCTCCTCATTCTCATCCACTTCACCTCCCAGTACCTTTCCACCGGTCCCTCCTTCTCCTCACCTGCCTGCCTGCCACTCCCCTCTCATCAGCACAGCTCTCCTCACCTGTTGCACTCAGTTGCCTCTGATCACCTATTAACCCGGTATATAGACTCTCCTCGCCGTTCACACAGTGCCAGATTGTTGTCAGCATTCATGCAAGACTCTCCAGCGATTTCCCGACTGCCTACACGGATTCGAACCTGCCTGCCCCTGACCATTCCGTCCTGTCGTCTTCCCGAATATCACCTCAGCCTTCTGTCCCCGACCACGGCCTTCGTCCCGTACATCCTGGTTTCTGTCTGCCTCTCTCCTGGGCTGTTTGGTGTATCCCTGCAACGGCTCCTCGACTTCCTGCCTGGCTTCGACTCTCCTTTCGTCTGTCCCTCGCTGGTTTGTTTGCATCGTGTGTTGGATCTCCTGGTTACTGAACCTTCCGCTACCCCGACTAAGTCTCCTGCGTGCCCCTCTTCAGGACCCTCGCTCAATCCTGAGCCTCTGTGTGAGTACGGTGTACCCGTCCCTGTGTTACTACTCTGTGTTACAGTATCGTAATAAAGTTCATGACCAATTAAACCTGTCTGATTCTGTGCTGCTATTGGGTCCAAGCTATACCCGTTACAGTACAATCTGGCCAACAATGGACTCGGCGCACACAATGTCTCCGTCAAACCGCTTCGAGAGGATTGAGCACACGCTCCTGCAGCATAAAGCTATGCTCACTATCTCCAACTCCGAGGTTCGACAGGCTGTGTCAAGCCAAGAGCAGGCATTGGTTGCACTAGTCACCCAGGTCCAACAGCTGATGACCACCCTCGCCCAGGCTACACCCCAGGCTTCGCCTCCGGCTCTGACAGCACCAGCTCCCGGTCCACCAGGACCATCACCTGAGCCCCGGGTGGGAACCCCGGAGCGCTACGCTGGAGACCCGGAGGGCTGCAACCCATTTATCACAAACTGTTCCATTCTCTTCGCCCTACAGCCCCACACCTTTGCCCAGGCAGCGGCGAGAGTGGCGTTTACCATTAATCACCTGACTGGCAGAGCTCGGCTGTGGGGAACGGCTGAATGGGAGCGACACGCCGGCTTGCTCCTCTTTCCAGACCTTCGTCGCAGAGCTTCGCAAGGTGTTCGGTGAGGTTTCGATGGGTCCGGACGCTGCAGGAGGTCTGCTGGGGTTGAGCCAGAGGAACCAGAGCGTCACTGACTTCGCCATCGACTTTCGCACCAGGGCCCGTCAGAGTGATTGGAACACCCCGGCCCAGTGTGACGCTTTCTTGCTGGGCTTGAATGACTTTATCAAGGATGAGTTGGTGTCCCACGACCTTCCTTCTTCTCTGGATGGGCTTATCGAGCTAATGACCCGTCTGAACCGACGTATCCTGGCGAGATGTCGGGAGCGGCGACAGGGACAGGCGGTCCGCCAGCTATCCACCCAAGCTCGTTTTCCTCCGGTGACTAGACTACCCTCGTCGGGGCAACCGTCGAGGCAACCCGAACTCATGCAGGTGGGTCGCACCAGTCTCACCCCCGAGGAACGGGAACGTCGGCATCGGGGGAACCTGTCTCTACTGTGGCCTGGCGGGTCATTACATCTCCAAAGTGTCCAGTAAAAAGGCCAGGCTCGCCACTCGCGGAGGAATTACTAGTGGGTCGAACCTCTGAACTTTCCTCTGCCCGACGCCCTCTTTGTCATGCCCGTCTGTTGTTGTCTGATGGTTCTCACACCCTCGCCACCTTCATAGACTCAGGTTGGGACATTAATCTGATGGACATGGAACTAGCCCGTCAGCTAGGCATCAGTTGTGTTCCCCTGCCTAAACCTGTTCCTGCCAACGCCCTCGACGGCCATCTCCTGGGGACTGTTTCTCACCAGACGGTCCCAGTGCGCATGTGATGTCTGGTAATCACCATGTTCCACATCCTGCAGTCTCCCCGTCTTCCCCTCATGCTGGGTTACCCCTGGCTTCGGCGATACAACCCCACCATCGATTGGAGGACGGGGGTCATCTTGGGTTGGAGCCCTTCCTGCCACCAAGTGTGCCTGAAGCAAGCCTCAGCTCCTCAACCGGCCACCTGCTCCAGTACTCTCCAGATCTGACGGGGGTCCCAGCCGAGTACCATGACTTTGGGGTGTTTATTTAGCAAGTCTAGGGCCACCTCCCTTCCTCCTCATCGGCCCTACGACTGCGCCATAGAACTCCTGCCTGGTTCCGCTCCTCCTGGGGGTCGCCTTTATTCCCTGTCCGCCCCTGAGAGAGGCGCCATGGAGAAATACATAAGCTTCTTCTTGGCTGCTGGTCTCATCCGTCCCTCCTCGTCTCCTGCTGGGGCTGGGTTCTTCTTCGTGGAGAAGAAGGACAAATCTCTGCGTCCCTGCATAGATTACCGGGGGCTCAACGGCATCACGGTGAAGAATCGCTACCCTCTCCCACTCATCTCCTCTGCTTTCGAGCTCCTGGAGGGGGCCACCATCTTTTCGAAGTTGGATCTACGCAACGCCTACCACTTGGTCCGCATCAAAGAGGGAGATGAGTGGAAGACCGCCTTCAACACTCCCACGAGACATTATGAATACCGAGTGATGCCCTTTGGCCTCACCAACGCCCTGGCCGTCTTCCAGGCTTTGGTCAATGACGTTCTCAGAGACATGTTGAACAAGTACGTGTTCATATATTGATGACATCCTCATCTTTTCACGGACTAAGGAGGAACACGTACACCACGCCCAGGCAGTTCTACATTGGCTCCTGGAGAACTCGCTCTTCGTTAAAGCTGAGAAGTGTGAGTTTCACTCCCCGTCAGTCTCCTTCCTAGGATACATCGTTGGCCAAGGGAACATCAAGATGGATCCTGCCAAAGTCTCTGCTGTCACCACCTGGCCTGTTCCTGACTCCCGCAAGCAGCTCCTAAGGTTCCTGGGGTTCGCCAATTTTTACCGACGGTTCATCCGTGGCTACAGTACTACAGTCACGGCGCTCACCTCCTCCAAGGTTCCGTTCTAGTGGTCTGCTGCGGCCGACGAAGCTTTTCAGGCACTCAAGACACGGTTTACATCGGCCCCCATCCTCCAAGTTCCGGAGTCAGAGAGACAGTTCGTAGTGGAGGTGGACGCCTCCGACGTGGGGATGGGAGCTGTTCTGTCCCAGCGGGCTACCGGGGACCAGAAGCTCCATCCATTCACCTTCTTCTCCCGAAGCCTGGCCCCTGCTGAAAGGAATTATGACATCGGCAATCGAGAACTGTTGGCGTTGGAGGAATGGCGTCACTGGTTGGAGGGAACCGAGCAGCCTTTCTTGGTTTGGACTGACCACAAGAACCTTGAATACCTCCAGTCAGCCAACAGGCTCAACTCTCGTCAGGCCCGCGGGTCTCTCTTCCTCACCCGCTTCAACTGCTCCCTCTCCTATTGACCTGGGTCCCGCAACGTGAAGCCCGATGCCCTCTCTCGGCAGTTCTTGGCGAAGGAGGAGCCTGCCTCTGGCCCCAAGACCATCCTCCCGTCCTCGCACAGGGTTGCCTCCCTCACCTGGGAAGTGGAGGAGAAGGTCAAGGCGGCCTTGGAGAACCAGCCGGGACCCAGCGCATGCCCTCCTGATTGCCTGTTTGTGGTTTATCCACCCACAACACCCTGACAAGCTCGGCCATTGGGCTCTCCCCTTTCCAGTGTGCCTACAGGTTCCAGCCTCCACTGTTCCCGGCGCTGGAGAAAGAGGTTTCCTGCCCGTCCGTCCAGGCCTTCATTCGTCGCTGCCGCAGGACGTGGACCCAAACCAGGTCGGCTCTTCTCCGCTCGGTGGACCGTTACGCCACGGCTGCCAACCGTCACCGCACCCAGGCCCCCACCTACCTCGCGGGCCAGAAGGTGTGGCTGTCGACCCGGGACCTTCCCTTGAGGGTAGAGTCCAAGAAGTTGGCACCCAAGTTCATCGGCCCCATTGAGATCCAGAAGGTCATCAACCCAGCGGCTGTGAGGCTCAAGTTGCCTCGTTCCATGCGGGTCCATCCTACGTTCCACGTGTCCAAAGTAAAGCCAGTCCGGGAGAGCTCCCTGGTCCCCGCAGTCCCTCCTCCTCCACCTCCTCTTCTCATCGATGGAGGACCCGCATTTACGGTGCACTGCATCCTGCGCTCCCGCCGTCGCGGGAGGGGTCTCCAATACCTGGTCGATTGGAAGGGTTACGGTCCAGAGGAGAGGTCCGGGGTTCCTGCTCGACACATCCTGGACGCCTCCCTCATCAGGGAGTTTCAGCGGCGTCATCCCGACCAGCCGTCCAAGTCCGCCACTCATAGAGGGGTCGCCGCTCCTGAGACTCTGTCCCTTCTTCCATCTGAGGCGCCCAGTGATGACGAGACGGAGCTTTCCTCTGATGCCATGGAGGAGGATGCGGACATGGATGTCTCGGACGAATATTAGCCCTCCTCCGGTCCCCCTCCTCCCACCCAACTATGCGTGGGATTGGGTTTATTTTCTTTATTGTTTTTTTTGTTTTGGGACGTCAGGAGCCGTCCCTTGAGGGAGGGGTTCTGTCACAGTCTGCCCTCTCCTCATTCTCATCCACTTCACCTCCCAGTACCTTTCCACCGGTCCCTCCTTCTCCTCACCTGCCTGCCTCCCACTCCCCACTCATCAGCCCAACTCTCCTCACATGTTGCACTTAGTTGCCTCTGATCACCTATTAACCCGGTATATAGACTCTCCTCACCGTTCACATAGTGGCAGATTGTTATCAGCATTCATGCAAGACTCTCCAGTGATTTCCCGACTGCCTACACGGATTCGAACCTGCCTGCCCCTGACCATTCCGTCCTGTCGTCTTCCCGGATATCACCTCAGCCTTCTGTCCCCGACCACGGCCTTCGTCTCGTACCTCCTGGTTTCTGTCTGCCTCTCTCCTGGGCTGTTTGGTGTATCCCTGCAACGGCTCCTCGACTTCCTGCCTGGCTTCGACTCTCCTTTCGTCTGTCCCTCGCTGGTTTGTTTGCATCGTGTGTTGGATCTCCTGGTTACCGGAACTTCCGCTACCCCGACTATGTCTCCTGCGTGCCCCTCTTCAGGACCCTCGCTCAATTCTGAGCCGCTGTGTGAGTACGGTGTACCCATCCCTGTGATACTACTCTGTGTTACAGTATCGTAATAAAGTTCATGACCAATTATACCTGCCTGATTCTTTGCTGCCAAGCTATACCCGTTACAGTATACCTGATTCTTGGTCCAAGCTATACCCGTTACAGTATAAGAATTCATCTGAATATTCAGGGCTATAATACCAGGGACTGCAAGAATAAAATCTCATTATATGCAGACGATATACTTTTATATATTACAACATCACAAACGAGCATACCAAATTTATTAAATTTAATAGAGGAATTTGTGTATTTTTCTGGATATAGAATACACTGGAATAAAAGTGAAATCATGACATTAAAACCTAAAGAACCTACACATTTATTGAAGTTCTCCTTTAAAATCGCAACAGAAAAATTTAAATATTTGGGTATTCAGATTACTAGAAAATATAAAGCATTATTCAACGCTAATTTTATACCTTTATTAAATAAACTTAATACGCTGATTAAATTTTGGAAAACACTTCCTTTGTCATTATTAGGTAGAATAAATAAAATAAAAATGATCTTCCTACCACAATTACTATACCTATTTCAGCCTATACTGGTATGTATACCAAAATATATATTTTTTTAAATTAGACTCTAATATTACTAATTTTATTTGGGACTATAGATCACATAGAATTACAAAAAAACACTTATGTAAACCAAAAGAGGTCGGGGGACTTTCACTTCCGGATTTTACGTATTACTAGACTAAGTGGGACATGGCCTCACACGGGAGGGCTGGATACCTAACACAATATTCCACCTCTGCAGCAATTCGAATATTGCTGGCCAGTGGGAAGGGGGCTTTCCGTTGCGCTAATATGAGTGTTGTGGGCCGAATGCACTGATTTCCAGAGGGCTAGTATGGAGTTTGTGGGCCGAAGGTACTGATTTCCAGAGGGCTAGTATGGAGTTTGTGGGCTGAGAAACTAAATTGTGCCCAAAACAGGTGAAAGACAGTAAGAGAGAGAAGGGGGAGAGGGTAGACTTAATGGATTATTGGGCTGGCAGTTCAGTCACTTACAGCTGGTGGGCTGGCAGTTCACTAACTCACGGCTCGTGGGCTGGCAGTTCACTCAGTCATCCCACCTACCTTCACTCCCCCCGCACCCCACTCTGCTCCTTGCAATTCCCCTCCCACCCACACATTCAGTGCATCTCCAAACAATGTCCCCCCCATGCACTCTTAGTGGCTCTCCCACAGAGCAGCCATTCCTGCTTATTAGGTTCTATTGCGATGAAGAACACACGGCATTAAAAGTGCAAAAAGGTTTTATTAAAGTTTAAAATGTAAATGACTCTTAAAATATAAAAAACAATTTAAATTTTAAAGATGAGATTTATTAATTTTTTACTTGTTGTGTCTTGTTGCGTCTTGTTGTGTTCTGCTGCTCACTGCCTCTTGATGACTATTCCCTGTTGATAAAAAGAGACAATTTTAATATAGAGAAAGCCAGCGGTCAGATTTTAAGAAGGAAAATCTTAGAATTTATCTCAGAAGTCATCATTCAACGAAGCACGCTATTAATGACAACATTCTTGGGCGATGTTCCATCCTTCAGGAAACCTTTGACATTTCCCTTCATATTTCTGTTGAGCTAGTATGTTGGGCCAAAGGCACTGGTTTCCAGAGGGCTAGTATGGAGTTTGTGGGCGGAATGGATTTTTCAGCTGGCAGCTCAGTCACTGAGGGCTGTCAGCTCAGTCACTGAGGCCTGTACTGGCAGGGGGGGTGGGGGCACCAAAATGCTTGGTGTTGCTAAAGACATATGGAAGAGTTCTGTCCACAACTTCAAAGCATTCTGTCCTAATCATTGGACATTCATCCCAAACAATGATTTTCACCTGCCTCGTGAAATGTGCCGTCTTAGAGTTCTTCTCGATGTTGCACAATGTATCCTCGGCCACTTGGATGGGTATCTTGAATCGAGAATGTGTCGTTCTTCCACCAGGCAGAAATGTAGCTGCTATCCTAGAGGATACTACAGCAATAGCCACATCACATAACATTTCCTGACATGATGTTCAAAAAGCAGCCCAAAGACAATTTCAGTTGTTAATGAACACTGAAGATTTTGTGCAACCCATTTTTTTGAGGTAGGGGCTGTCAGGGTGGGGTGGGGGGTGGTAAACATTGTGCAGCCAAGGGAGTTCTTGTAAGCTAATGAGAAATGTGGGGGGGGGGGGGGGGGGGAGGCTCATGCAGGGGATGAGGGCGGCTTCAGTAGGGGGTGCATCTATTGCCAGGCGGATGTGGGGCATGTCAGTGGAGGAGAGGGGGCAGTGAGCGATTTACTCATTATCTGTGGACTCACTCACTGCCTTGGGATTGACTCATGCCCTTTAGACTGATCGAATCTCACGGCTTGTGGACTGACTGATGCCCAACTTCTGGAGTCACATCCGACTTTTGTAAACTGAAAACGGTAACATCTATATTGAGGAACAGCTTCTTCCTACAAGATACAAGATACAATTTATTTGTCATTTGGACCTCTTGAGGTCCAAACGAAATGACGTTCCTGACAGCCAACGCGCTAATAAACTTAACAAATATGCTCTGAACTATGAAATAATATATTATTTTACACACACACATATATATATATATTCACACGCACTCATACATATATTCATACACACGTACACACACACACATATTCACTCTCACACACACACACACATATTCACACACACATATTCACACACACATATTCACACACACACACACACATTCTCATGCACATATTCACAAACAGACTCATTCACGCACACACAAACTCAATGACACTCACATTCACACAAAGACACACACACACACATAGACTCATACACAAACTCATACACACACACTCATACACATGGACTCACTCACACGCACACAGACTTAATCACACACACATATATGGAGTATAGAAGCTGGGATGTAATGTTAAAATTGTACAAGGCATTGGTGAGACCAAATCTGGAGTATGGTGTACAATTTTGGTCGCCCAATTATAGGAAGGATGTCAACAAAATAGAGAGAGTACAGAGGAGATTTACTAGAATGTTGCCTGGGTTTCAACAACTAAGTTACAGAGATAGGTTGAATAAGTTAGGTCTTTATTCTCTGGAGCGCAGAAGGTTAAGGGGGGACCTGATAGAGGTCTTTAAAATGATGAGAAGGATAGACAGAGTTGATGTGGACAAGCTTTTCCCTTTGAGAATAGGAAAGATTCAAACAAGAGGACATGACTTCAGAATTAAGGGACAGAAGTTTAGGGGTAATATGAGGGGGAACTTCTTTACTCAGAGAGTGGTAGCGGTGTGGAATGAGCTTCCAGTGGAAGTGGTGGAGGCAGGTTCATTGGTATCATTTAAAAATAAATTGGATAGGCATATGGATAAGAAGGGAATGGAGTGTTATGGTATGAGTGCAGGCAGGTGGGACTAAGGGGAAAAAAAAAATTGTACGGCACGGACTTGTAGGGCCGAGATGGCCTGTTTCCGTGCTGTAATTGTTATATGGTTATATATACAGACTCATCCCCCACCTCAAGACACTGCCCTATGGGTGGTAAATGTCCTGCAGCCAAGGGCAGCTTCAGGCGGGGGTTGTCGTGAACTGATGAGAAGGGGGTGGGGTGTCCTCATGCAAGGGATGTGGACGGCTTCAGTAGGGGCTGCATCCTATAGCCAGGCGGAGGGCAGCGTCTTGAGGTGTCAGTGGAGGAGAGGGGCAGTGAGCTATTTACTCCTGACATATGGACTCACTGCCTTGGGATTAACTCATGGCCTTTGGACTGACTCTCACAGCTTGTGGACTGACTGATGCCCGACTTCTGGAGTCACGTCTGACTTATGTAAACTGTAAACTGTAACATCTACATTGAGGAACAGCTTCTTCCTGACAGCCATCACACTATTAAACATAACAAATAAGCTCTGAACTACAAAATATTATATTATTTCACACACACATATATATTCACATACGCTCACACACATATGCGCACACACACATATAATCGCTCACACATATTCACTCACACACATATTCAGACACACACATACATATAGACACACGCACATACACTCACACACATATTCTCACACACACACACACACGTAAATATTCACACACACATATTCACACGCACACATATATATTCACACACACTCACACACACACACACACACACAGAGGGAGGTTTCACGGCAGTCGGATCACGACCCATGACCCGCACTGTTGCTACGCTACACCAAATGGATTACACGCGATGTACTGCAGGTAGGCACTTACCATTGTTTCCAACTCCATCTTCCAGGGAGATGCTAACCGCTTTTCGTAGTCTCCTTACTGTACACTGACAACGACAATTAAAGTTGAATCTGAATCTGAACCTTAACGTACCGGATCCGTTAAAACCCGCCGAAAATGTCCATTTTTGCGCTACAAATATTATGGAAATGGGATGAGAGAGACATTTACAGAATTCAAACGTGAATGAGAAATTAAGAAAGAGAAGGGACACAACGTGCTTAGCAAACATTGCTCGTAATTACATTTTTGCTCACTGCATTTCATCAACATTAAGCATTATTTCGTGTTTTTTCTTGATTCCTTTTGGCATTTAAAAAGTTCTCAGAAGTGATAAATCTGGCTGTAATTTTTTAAATCTGGCTATATTTTTTTTAATAAATCGCCCATGGTTCTCAAGTGGGTTTTTACGTACAAAATGAAAACGCATCTGAAGAAAAATTTACAGCCAGATTTATCACTTCTGAGAATTTTTAAATACCAAAGGAATCAAGAAAAAACACGAATAATGCCTTACTGTTGATGAAAT
Source organism: Leucoraja ocellata (assembly GCA_036785375.1). Lineage (NCBI taxonomy): Eukaryota > Metazoa > Chordata > Chondrichthyes > Rajiformes > Rajidae > Leucoraja > Leucoraja ocellata. Next base: position 103,743 of record JAWMAR010002227.1, on the reverse strand, counting down.
GCAGTGAGCAAACACGACAATTCCAATATGTTCAATTACGATATCTGCACAGCCAATCTTTACCAAGCACTTTAGCTGCTGTTGTCCCTTCAATTCTCGCATCCCTTTACCTTCATTTCATTTCACGTTTGGAATTATAATGTTGGGTACATGTCTCTCACACTTACCCCAACTTCCACATTTTTTTTCAGAGCACAAATTCAACATTTTGGCGGTTTTTAACAGATAGGAAAGTACACGTTTCTTGCATTAATAACACATACTGGAAGTGACGGATGTCTTCAGATGGTTTGAGCGGCTCCGTGCGTCAAGTCCTATTACCTTGTGACCTTACGTGCAAACCCCTATTCACACACACACTCACGCAAACACACACATATATTCTCACACACATATATATATATTCACACATACATATTCACACACACACACATTCATACAGACACACACTCACACATAGGTATTCACACACATATATTCACACTCACACACATATAAATTCACACACACACACATTCACACACTCTCATATGTTATTTTCCGGACACAATTCCTCCTTTTATTCTTTTCACACACACACTCACGCACACACACACACACACACATTCACAATTGCCGATTTTGCTGAAACACAATTGCCGCTGTGGATGTAACACTTACCAGTCTGTAGAATCATTCAACGTCTTCAGCGCCATCTTGCTTCCGACCGGAAATTACATAATCGCCGCCATCTTACCGATCGCCGGAAATGACGTCATCGCCGCCATCTTCAAACCGCCAAAATCACAAAATGTCCGCCAATTTTTAATTTAAACACAGTCTGATCGAAATAAAAAGCTTCGTTCGTGCATAACTGGCCTGAAAACGTTGCAACAAATGCATTTCAATTTACATCACTATTTCAAACACAATAGACATCATGCTTTAGTTACCTGGAAACCGGTGCAACCATTTTAAAACCCAAGAGAAACAAATTCGCAAAACGCTTTATAACAATAGGTTTTCATTTTCAATTCACAGTTCAAACACAATATAGATAGACAAATGTACAAATGCAAATGGTTTTTATTTTCAATTCACAGTTCAAACGCAATATAGATAGACAAATATACAAACTCTTTCCAACAAAATGCCAAGAAACTTCAGAGCATGGTGAATAACATACATATCAATTGGGTGAAAAAGCACTTACCTGGGAGTAGAGCTGCAGCTCAGAGTGCCGTGACCCTTTCACATCGTGGCTCGCCGGAAATGACGTCATCGCCGCCATCTTACCGATCGTCAGAAATGGCGTTATCGCCGCCATCTTCAAACCGCCAAAATCACAAAATGTCCGCCAATTTTTAATTTAAACACAGTCTGATCGAAATAAAAAGCTTCTTTCGCGCATTACTGGCCTGAAAACGTTGCAACAAATGCATTTCAATTTACATCACCATTTCAAACACGTTAGACATCATGCTTTAGTTACCTGAAAACCGGTGCAACCATTTTAAAACCCAAGAGAAACAAAATTTGCAAAATGCTTTACATCAATAACAAATGGCTTTTATTTTCAATTCACAGTTCAAACACAGTATAGATAGACAAATATACAAATGGGTTTTATTTTCAATTCACAGTTCAAACACAGTATAGATAGACAAATATACAAATGGTTTTTATTTTCAATTCACAGTTCAAACACAATATAGATAGAACATTATACAATTGTTTTTTATTTTCAATTCACATTTCAAACACAATATAGATAGACATATACAAATGGTTTTTATTTTCAATTCACAGTTCAAACACAATATAGATAGACAAATATACAAATGGTTTTTATTTTCAATTCGCAGTTCAAACACAATATAGATAGTAGACAAATATACAAACTCTTTCCAACAAAATGCCAAGAAACTTCAGAGCATGGTGAATAACATACATATCAATTGGGTGAAAAAGCACTCACCTGGGAGCAGAGCTGCAGCTCAGAGAGCCGTGATCCTTTAACTTCGTGGCCGGCAAGAAAGTGAGTTGAAGCAGGACGCTTCTGGGTTTTATAGCCCCTCCCTCCCTGCCGCCAGCGGGGGCAGCAGAGAGAATGGGGAATGATGTAAAAACATTAATATCTCGGTCCTATTTCATCGAGGTTAAAAATCCTCGGCACACATGTGGCAGAGGGGGGCTCTGAGGGAGGTGGCCAAAAATGATGGCCGTAGGTGGCGGCGTTCTCTCAGAAATCGCAGCACAGATCGGGAAAAGCGGTCAAGAACTGAGTTTTAGTAACGTAGACAATAAGAATTTGGAAACAGATAAAATTATCTTTAAAATTAAGAAATGTATCATTGTTAATGTCAATAGCGAATAATCCTTTATTTAAACCATCTCTTATTGATAAGTCATATAACCAATGGGAAAGTCTCGGAATTAGAAGGATCGGAGATATGTACGAAATGGGGAAACCTACTGTCATTCCAACAATTACAGTTACAATTTAAACTGAAAAACAACCAATATTTTAAATATCTTCAGATTTGGGATTTCATGAAAAAATATATACAAGGATATCAAAAAAATAACTCCTGAATTATTGGAAGAAGCAATGAATATTGAAGCTGACTCACAAAAATTAATATCATATTTATATAATAGTATTCTAAATATAGACCTACCATCGACAGAGGTGCTTAGAAAATAGTGAGAACTGGAATTAATGATAAAATTACGAAGGTTACATGGGAAAAGTACTTGATGTATATTCACAAATGTTCAATAAATGTAAGACTTAATCTAATTTTACATGGATTATATTTTTCTAAAACAAGATTGAACAAATTTTATCCAAATATATCCGCCATTTGTGATAAATGTCTAGCCCAAAATGCAACTATAACGCACTCCTTAGTTTCCTGCATAAAACTTTATAGATTTTGGAGTGTCATTTTCGAATTATTTACAAAATTATTTAAGATAAGAATGGTACCTAATACTGAAATGATTATTTATTTATTTATTTATTTATTTATTTTATTTATTCCGAACAAGTAAATCCATTAAAGACATTAATAGTAACACAATTGAAATTACCAAACAATTGGACATTACAATCAATATTTACAAGCAATGAAAAGAACAAAAAGCACATGTCCAATGTCCAACTCTGTCTGTACAAGCTCGAAAAGGAGTGAGAAGAAGAATAACTTATTAAATCTCACCCTTTTCCCCCAACACTTCTACCATATTTAAAAATCAATTAATTAATAATAGTAATACTTACCCCAGGCAATTTCCCATAATACCTACAGACATATATATATATACATACAACTATTATACACATACAAACTTCATATATGAAGTAACCAAACATAAGTAAACAATTGTAAAGCAATAGATAAACATTAACCCCCACTTGTCAACCATCCCCTCCATCCCGGTACCCGTTGAAAATTATTGTTTTATATATCATTTTAAAATGATTCATGTTTGTACATTGCTTTAATTCCTCGTTCAATTTGTTCCACACTCCTACTCCACAAACCGAAATACAAAAGGTGTTTCTAGTCGTACGGACTCTTTGTTTCCTAAAATTAAATATTGATCTTAAATTGTAACCACCCACACGCTCGTTAAATAATTTTTGAATGTTTTCAGGTAAATTTTTCATTTTTGGCCCTAGACATTATCAGAGCTGTTTTGAATGTAACCAAATCTTCTAATTTTAATAATGTTGACTCTAAAAATAATGGATTCGTATGACCCAGATACTTGGCATTATGTATAATACGAATTGTTCTTTTTTGCATCATGGTTAATGGGTGTATCGAATTTTTATAGTTATTGCCACAGACTTCTACACAATAATTTAAGTAGGGTAAGATTAATGAGAAATAAAGAATGCGGAATGATTTGTAATCCAGAGCCTGCATGGCTTTGTATAATACAGAGATACTTTTTGACAATTTTCATTTTACATGTTTAATATGTGATTTCCAGCTTATTTTATCGTCAATTATAACCCCAAGAAATTTATTTTCATGCACTCGTTCAACTTCCACCGCTTTTATCTTTATACTTACTAGTTTATTTAATCTGCAATACCAAATAACATTATTTTAGTTTTACTCAAATTTAATGAAATTTTATTCGTATCAAACCATATTTTCAATTTACCCATTTATTTTATTATTTTATCCAATAGCTGTTTTAAATTCTCCCCAGAAATTATATTGGCGTAATGGAAGATGGGAATACATTGAACACATTGCAAAATTTATTTTTTAACTATGGTTTAATAATAGCAAAACAAATAATTTTGGAAAAATACATGAATACCAACGCTTAAAATGTGGATTGCAGGTATGTTGGACACCGTACATCTTGAGGAAATGCGATTTCTCCTAATGGATAAATCAGACCAATTCATAACGAGTTGGTCGTATTTATGGAATCATATGGTGCAACACAATTGTAAAAAAAATAACTGTTTCAGGACTGGACGAAGGTTGGCCAAGATTATAAACAATGATCTCCTTACTTTTTTTATTTTTTTATTTTTTATGTTTTATTCTCTCTTTTCTATTTTCTTTTTCTCAACTTTCTTCACTCATTCATCGTGTTTCTTGTTCTTCACACACTATATATCTCACGTCTTTCTATCCCTTACTATATAATTTATTTTTCTTAATCTAATCTTTCTTTAATATAACAAAAAAAGAAGAAGCTGCAAATAAAATGTGTTATGAAAATATATATTAGGCACTTTGGTGCCATAAGATTGTACTACTAATAAAATAAAATATATATTTTTAAAGAAAATGGAAAAGGTGGTTTGCTTTATTAATGCAAAATCTGGTTTACATTGAAAATGCAATAGGTGATTTGCTTTGAAAATGCTAAAGGTGGTTTGTTGAAATTGCAAAAGGTGGTTTGTTGAAATTGCAAAAGGTGGTTTGCTTTGAAAATGCAAAAGGTGGTTTGCTTTGAAAATGTGAAAAGATTTGCTTTGAAAATGCAATGGGTGCTTTGATTTGAATATTGGATAGGTGATTGTTTTGAAAATGCAAATGGAGGTTTGCTTTGAAAATGCAATGGCAAGTGCGGTTGTTTTGAAAATGCAAAGGCAAGTGCTGTTGCTTTGTAAATGCATAGGCAAGTGATTAAAAGTCAAATCTTGACCAGTTCCTGTTTGCACTGTATATTGATTTTAGAAAAAATACTAACACTTAGGGCTGTGATATTTGGCCATATTACTCAGTCCCCCTCCAGCTCTCAGGGCCAGAGGATGTTTCTCATCGATGAAATATATATAAGACGATGAAATATATATAATGTTTTAAAAATGTTGAGATTCTCTCTCCTGCCAATCACGCCATGGAGGCCACGCCCCATCCAGTGAGAGGTGGAGGACTATAAACCCGGAAATGTGGACTTGCCGCAGTCGCCGCAAGATGTGGGAGGGAGAGGTCACGACTCTCAGTCTGAGAAGTGAATTAACTGAACACTTGTCTACTAAACTGTGAGTGTGGTTTTATGTGGTTTATTTGGAACTGTGTTTGGAAGGAATAAATGTTTTACGTGCCTTTTAACTGTGCCGCTGATTGAATAGTGTACTTTTTGACTGTGCCGCTAATTGAAAATGTGCCTTTTGATTGTGCCGCTAATTGAAAATGTGCCCTTTGACTGTGCCGCTAATTGAAAATGTGCCTTTTGACTGTGCTGCTAATTGAAAATGTGCCTTTTGACTGTGCTGCTAATTGAAAATGTGCCTTTTGACTGCCGCTAATTGAAAAGTTTGCCTTTTGACTGTGCCGCTAAACGGTGCCTATGTGTTAAAATGTGTTTTGCTTTATAAATGTGGCTTGCGTTTTAAATGTGGCTTGCTGTGCAATCGTTTTTGGAAGGAAAAACAGTGAATAAACGATTGATTAGACTAGGACTGTGTTTAATGCAAAATTGCCGCCCATTCCATGACTTCCGCTTAGTGGGGAAATAGTGGTGATTACGTCATTTCCGGTGAGTTCAGAGGTGGCGCTCATTTGAATAATTCAAGAGAGTTTACTGCCATACATACGGTGAGTGTGTGTGTGCTTGGTGAAAGTTATTCAAAGCACTTTTTGCAGTGGCAGCAGCTTTAGAGGAGTGGTTCGGAATAAAAAAAAGGCTTTAAACATTTGAATCATTTGGTTTAGACACACCTGTGTTCTGATTTCCAAATTACTTACACTGAGTATATGGTTAGTAACATGATTCGGTATGTTTACCACGTACTGAAGTTATTTGGCACGTTAGTATCAGTGCTATCTGTGAGCGTGTGTCTGTGTGTGTGTATGTGTCTGTGTGTTTTGTGTTCGTGTTTATGTGTGTGTGTGTGTGTGTGTGTGTGTGTGTGTGTGTTTATGTGTGTGTATGTGTGTGTCCGTTTGTGTGTATGCGTCCCTGTGTGTCCCTGTGGGTCCCTGTGTGTGTGTCCGTGTGTGGGCGTGTCTTTGTGCGTGTGTGTGTGTCTCTGTGTGTGTGTGCGCCTGTATGTGTGCTCCAGTGTGTGGCTGTCTGTGTGTGTGTGTCCCTCTCTGTGTGTCCCTCTCTGTGTGTCCCTCTCTGTGTGTCCCTCTCTGTGTGTCCCTCTCTGTGTGTGCCTCTCTGTGTGTGCCTCTCTGTGTGTGCCTCTCTGTGTGTGCCTCTCTGTGTGTGCGTCTGTGTGTGCGTCTGTGTGTGCGTGTGTGTGTGCGTGTGTGTGTGCGTGTGTGTGTGCGTGTGTGTGTGTGTGTGCGCGCGTCTGTGTGTGTCTGTATGAGTGCCTATGTGTGTGCGTCTGTTTGTGCGTGTCTCTGAATGTGTGTTTCTCTGTGTGTGTTTGTGTGTTGTGTCTATTTACGCTACAGAGTCACTCCATTTGTGCTACAAAAACAAAAAACAAAAAACAAAAACAAAAAAAGGAAAAAGATAGTTAAAGAAGAATGGAAAAATTTATTAAAATAAAAAAACATCGTTCGAGATATGTTCGTACATTTCAGAGTATAGCATTTCATCCATTCTTTAGCCCGAGTGCTAGTCAGGTTCCTGTGCTGAACTATTCTGACCCTTTAAGTAATCAATAAAAGGAGACCATGTTCCAACGAATAATTCCTGTTTGTCCAACAGGGAAAATCTGATTCTTTCCACGTTTAAGGTCTCCGTCATTTCTATAATCCACATTTTGATTGTGGGGGCCATAGGGCCTTTCCAAAATTTTAGAATTAATTTTTTTCCTGTTATTAAACTATAATCAATAAAGTTTCTTTGTGTTATTCTAAATGTTTGATTTAATTCTAATATTCCGAGTATTATTAATTTTGGATCTGGGTCCAATTGTGTGTTGGTTACTTTAGATATTATACTAAAAATATTTACCCAGAATTTTTTAATTTTTATACAGTTTGCAAACATATGAGATAATGTAGCTTCTAAATGTTGACATTTATCACATATAGGTGAAATATGTTGAAACATTTTATGTAGTTTTGTTTTTGAATAATGTAACCTATGTATTACTTTAAATTGTATTAGAGAATGTCTGGCGTTTAGTGAACACTGATGTATGTGTTGCAAACTTTCTTCCCAAGTATCTTTCGTTATTACTTGATTTAATTCTTTTTCCCATGTTTGTCTGTGTAAGTCCGTCGAAGGAATGTCACTGTCTAATAAGATATTATATATATAAGATATTAATTTTTCTGTATTAGGATGTTTGTTCCAACATTCATCAAGAATTTCTGAGTTTCTAATTCGAAAATTTTGAGAGTTCGATTTTACATAATCTCTAAGTTGAAGATATCTGAAATAATCATTTCCTCGAAGTCCATAAGTCTGTTGCAACTCCTGAAATGTCAGAAAAGTGCCTTCCTTGTAAAGTTGTCCCATATTTTTAATTCCATAATTCTTCCATTGTGTAAAACCCCCGTCCAACCATGAAGGCTTAAACAAAGGATTATTCACAATTGGAAGAAAAAGTGATAAATTATCTAATTTTAATGTCTTTTTTAATTGTTTCCAAATTCGTATAGCACTAAATATTATAGGATTTTCCCTATAAATTTTTTTGTTTAATTTAGACGTAGCAAATAATATCGAACCGATATCAAAAGGTAGACAATCTTCCTTTTCCATTTTTAACCAGTCTGGTTGATGATCTATTTCTTCCAACCAGAAATTCATATTTTTAAAATTAACTGCCCAGAAATAAAACAAAAAGTTGGGTAAAACCAAGCCTCCATTTATTTTTGATTTACACAAGTGTCTTTTGTTTATCCTATGATTCTTATAATCCCAGATAAAATCATTAACAATAGAGTCCAATTTTTTAAAAAGGTTTTTTGCCAGATATATCGGAATCGTCTGAAAAAGGTATAATATTTGCAGTAAAAAAATCATTTTATGGCATTAATTTTGCCAACCATTGAGATGGGAAGTGTTTTCCAGTATTGAATATTCTTATGTCGTTTGTTCAGTATGGGGGGAAATTTGCTTTAAATAATGATGTATATATCTTAGTTACATAAATACCTAGATATTTAAATTTTTCATTTACTATTTTAAATGGAAATTGTTGTATTATCTGTTTGTTATGTTCCCTTATTGGCATAATTTCACTTTTATTCCAAATTATTCTGTATCCTGAAAGTGAACCAAATTGGGTTATTAGCTTTAATAAGTTTGGGATACTGATTTCTGGTTTTGTAATGTAAATTAATACGTCATCTGCGTATAGAGAAATTTTATTCACTGTGTCCTTTGTGTTATACCCATGTATTTCCGGATGCCCCCTAACTCTTTCTGCCAGTGGCTCAATGGCAAGCGCAAATAATAATGGAGATAACGGGCATCCTTGTCTACAACCTCTAGATAGGCTAAATTTAGATGACAACCTTTGGTTAGTAAATATTCTAGCCGTGGGATTTGTATATAACAGTTTTATCCATGTACAGAATTTCTCCCCTAGCTGCATCTTTTCCATCACCGAAAATAAATAAGGCCATTCGACCTGATCAAATGCTTTTTCAGCGTCAAGTGAGATTATTGCTAGATCTTCATTAATAATTCTCTTGGAATATATAATATTAAATAATCTTCTTAGATTATAATATGAGTACCGTTTCTGAATAAAACCTGTTTGGTCAGGGTGTATTAATTTATTCATCACTGTACTTAATCTATGCGCTAATATTTTAGTTAATATTTTCTGGTCTGTATTCAAAAGTGCAATTGCTCTGTATGATCCCGGGTCTTCCGGATCTTTATCAGCTTTAGGAATAAGTGTTATTATAGATTCATTTTAAGTGTCTGGAAGTTTCTGTTGAGTATAGATATACTCCTACAGTCTTTGTAAACGTGGGCAAAGCAAATCATAAAATCTTTTGTAAAATTCGGAGCCTAAACCATCTGGTCCTACTGCTTTACCATTTTTTAAAGAGCCAATAGACTCCTCTCTATCAGTTCTAAAACACAATGTGTTAGTTCATCTGGACCATCCCACAGTGTGTCATTTCATAGGTACTAGCACAATGCGCCATTATTTCAGTGCTACCCCACAGCGTGCCATTACATCAGTATTAGCCGCACTGTGTCACTCCATACAAGGCTAATTCCCAGTATGGCGGTACTGTCAAATGCTGAGAGAATGGAGCAGCTGGGGTTGTACGCTCTGGAGTTTGGAAGGATGAGAGGTCATCTTATTTAAACATATGAGGTTGTTAAGGGCTTGGACACGCTAGAGGCCGGAAACATGGTCCCGATGTTGGGGGAGTCCAGAACCAGGGCAAAAGTTTAAGAATAAGGTGTAAGCCATTTAGAACGGAGACGAGGAATCACTTTTTCTCACAGAGAGTGGTGAGTCTATGGAAGTATCTGCTGGTTCTCTGGATGCTTCAAAGAGAGAGCTAGATTGGGCTCTAAAATAGCGGCGTCATGGGATATGCAGAGAAGTCAGGAACGGGGTACTGATTGGGGATGATCAGCCATGATCACATTGAATGGCGGTGCTGGCTCGAAGTGCCAAATGGCCCACTCCTGCACGTATTGTTTATTGTCTATTATCTATCACGCCAGCCCCACAGTGTGTCATTCCAATAGAACTACCCCACGGCATGTTACTCCATCTGTACGATTTCACAGTGTCATTCCAATGGTGCTGCCCCACAGTGACACTTCCATCAGCACTACCCCACGGAATGTCAGTCCATCTGTACTACCCCACATTGTGTCAGTCCATCAGTAACACCACAGTGTGTCCCTCCATCAGCGTATTCTGTGTGTTCCTCCATCAGTACCACCACCGTGTGTCATTCCATTAGTACGACTGCAGTATGTCACTCCATCAGTACCACCAAAGTGTGTTACTCCATCAATAATAGCACAGTGTATCACTCCGTCAGTACCACCACATTATGTCACTCCATCAGTACCACCACATAGTGTGTCACTCCATCAGTACCACACAGTGAGTCACTCCATCAGTACCACGAAAGTTTGTCACTCCATCAGTACCACAACAATGTGTCCATGAGTACCACCACATTTGTCACTGCATCAGTACCACCACCGTGTGGCCCTACGACAGTTTTGCCTCATTTTTCTCCCTCCATCAGTACTATCCCACTGTGTGTCACTCCATCAGTGGACGGAGAGAGGGCAGTCCAGATAGGGGGAATATAGAGCGTAGGAGAGAGAGTAACCGTTCAGAGACAGTAACATCAGCAAGGATGGAGGGAGAGAGAAAGAGAGGAGTGAGTGGTGCTGCATCATTCGCCGTTTTATTTAGGTTTAGGACAATCCTGAGGAGGCAATGTGTTCTGTTTTCTGAGTGTCTTTGGGTCGGTCCTCCTCAGTGGTGATGAAGGCAGAGAATGTTATTGCCCCATGGTATAGTCAGATCTATTCCAGGCAAGCAGGGAGTGAATGGTTCCCGGGGTCAGTCAGCGGGAATGTGGGTTGAGGTCACAGTCAGTGAAGCCGCGATCGCTTTGATTGGTGAAGCAGAGTGGAGGGGGGGTGGGGGGTGGGGGGTATTAGTCCGAGGTAACGTATTGAACTAATCCCTCAACCTGTGGACAAAGGTCGCCCAGTCCAGTCCACCTTCAAACTAGAAGCCATGAGAGGGTCCCTGGAATTTGGCATTGCTTTCCTGCGTGAAACGGATTGAAGGAAATCAGACAAACAACATGAGGTGGAGAGTTGGATCTGATGGAGTTTGAAACAATATCCCCTTTGCTGGAATAATGCCGCCGCCCGCTCCCAATTTCCATCCCTCAGTTTCTATCGCCACACTGCCCAGTCTTTGGACTTTCTTGAACTCAATTCCCTGAATAAATCACAACCTGTCTGTCTGTCTCAGCAGGGAATTCACTCGGCTGATGTCATCTGTTTGTGAATCATGTCTAAATCACTATTTTTAAACTCTGTTGAAACTTCACTGTCCCGTTGGAAACGGAAAATGGTACAAAATCTCCAGGAATGTTGTGTCCCAACATTTCATTCCGAGACATTACCGGTAGCCCACGGGGACACGTCGCTGGGCAGAGAGAATGGGGCACAGGATAAAACTGAATCAATATTACGGTGTGGAGAAAATCCTGTACGTGATCATTGCTGCCGTTGGAGTCCCTGGTAAGTGAGCAGAACAATTTACGTTTTATAACTCCATCCGTGTGTTAACTGGTGTTGTCCTGATTCTCACCATGTTACAAGTTCCCAACTGATGATCGTTGTACAAGAATATGTGAAGAATATCAATCCTCTGTGAAATATTTGTGAATTAACGCTGCTGTGATTTGTCTTATTTTCAGACAGCTGAAACTAAGCCTCTTTTTCTCTCACTGCTGCCGGGGCGGGAGCCACTAGAATGTTGTTCTTGCCTTCTGTGGCACCTTGCCCAGAGTTGTCCCAGTGTTCGGGGCAGGCAGACAGCTCTCTGGCATGGTGTGATTGGGACAGAAGGATTAACATTGTGAAGTTCACTATCATTGAGTGATTGATCAGAGTGAACGCCCGCTCCTGTGGACACCGTGTCTCACTGTGGAGTCTGTCACAGTCTGATTCCACCGCCTGTTGGTCAATAATTGGATCGATCTTCTGAACCAGTGTCCGCGGATCTACCGGCGTGTGGTGGTACCGAACTGAACTCACTGTGGAATGAATCCATTAACGGAGCCACTCTGCTGCCGGATTCCATGTTGGCCCTGCCTTCCCTCTGGAAGCCTCCACGTCCCCATCAGACGCCGAGTTCCCAGTGCCCTGGTTAAACGGGGCCGGCCGTTCACGGTTAAGTCTGTGAAAGCGGCTCCATCACAGACTATGAGCAGCAGCAGGGTTCACTATAGAATGGACCATTGCGCCTATTGTAGCTGGTGGGTGGCTGCTCGTTCCCTCCCCGCCCTTTACCCCGTCTGCCCATCGCCTTATCTCTTCTCCCCTGAAGCAGGGAGGCAGGTTGGGCACAGTCGGAGCCGGCTCTGACATTGTTCAACTTGCAGCAGCCGCGCGCCGACTCCAACCCTCCTGATCTTGAGCTGAAAGTCGAGCCGGTGTTCAGCCCCGGAGACCCCACGTGTTGAGTAAATGCCCAGTGTCCGTTCCCTTGTCTTTCCGCAGTGAATTTAGTGGCGATTGTGATCCTGTCCCGTGGAAAGTGCGGCCTCTCCACCTGCACCACTCGTTACCTGGTGGCCATGGCAGCGGCCGATCTACTGGTCCTCATCACCGAGGTCATTCTGTATCAGATCCGATATCATTACTTTTATTGGAGTTTCCTGTCCATCACCCCTGTGTGCTGTGTTAACTATGTACTGCAGACTGCAGCTACAGACTGTTCTGTCTGGTTCACCGTCACTTTCACCTTTGATCGCTTTGTCGCCATTTGTTGCCAGAAGCTGAAAACTAAATATTGCACCGGGGAAAACAGCGGCTGCGGTTCTGACAACAGCCGGCGTTCTGTTCTGTGTGAAAAACATTCCCCGCTACATCACGGTGGAAGCCTGGAGAATCATCGACAATGTCCCGTGGGGCTGTAGAGATGTGGGCAGTGTTTACACTGACCCCGGGTGGGTGGCATTTGACTGGATAGACACGGTTTTAACTCCGTTCCTCCCTTTCGCTGTAATCCTGCTGCTCAACGCTCTGACAGTCCGGCACATTTTAGTGGCCAGTCGGGTCCGTAAGGGGCTGAGGGGTGAAAGCAAGTGGGAGAACCGCTGTGACCCGGGGATGGAGAGCAGGAGGAGGTCTATGGTTTTACTCTTCACCATCTCCGGCAGCTTCATCCTCCTGTGGATGACGAATGTTGTAAATTTCGTCTATTATCAGATCACACGAACTGGAAATGGTGGGAATGATTCTCAATGGATCTTTAACTACGTCGGGTTTTTGCTGAGGAATCTCAGCTGCTGCACCAACACATTTATTTACGCGGTGACCCAGTCCAAGTTCAGGGAGCAGGTGAAGAGCGCGGTGAAATATCCGCTCACCTCAGTGTTCGGCTCATTAATAAATCGCCGCCCTGAGCGCATCCATCCATCCATCCATCCATCCATCCATCCATCCATCCATCCATCCATCCATCCATCCATCCATCCATCCATCCATCCATCCATCCATCCATCCATAGGAGGGTAGGAGTTGGCCAAAGTTGCTGGAAAGATGCACTAGCAGGGATGAGAGAGAGAGTGGAACAACATTGGCAGGTATTTCTGGGAATAATACACAAGGTGCAGGATCAGTTCATTCCACAGATGAAGAAGATTCCAAGGGGTGAAAGGGGCGACCGTGGCTGACAAGGGACGTCAGGGACAGTTTAAACATTAAAGTGAAGAGGTACAACGTAGCAAAGATGAGCGGGTAGCAAGAGGATCGGGTCATGTTTAATGAACAACAGAAGAGGGGAGAGAAGGGAGAGAGAGAGAGAAGGGGAGAGAGAGAGAGAGAGAGAGAGAGAGAGAGAGAGAGAGAGAGAGAGAGAGGAGAGAGAGAGAGAGAGAGAGAGAGAGAGAGAGAGAGAGAGAGAGAGAGAGAGAGAGAGAGAGAGAGAGAGAGAGAGAGAGAGAGAGAGAGGAGAGAGAGAGAGAGAGAGATAGAGAGAGAGAGAGAGGAAGAGAGGGAGAGAGAGAGGGGAGAGAGAGGGGGAAGAGAGAGGGGAGAGAGGGGAGGCAGGGGCGAGAGAAAGAAGGTAGAGTGATGGGGGAGAGGGATGAGGAAGAGAGGAGGGGGGTAGAGAGAGATGGGGAGAGAGGGACGGGGAGAGAGAGATGGGGATGGGGGAATAAGAGAGGGGGGAGAGTGAGTGTGAGAAGGAGAGAGAGAGAGATTGAAGGGAGAGAAAGCGAGAGAGGGAGAGGAGAGAGAGTGGGAGAGAGAGGAGTGAGAGAGGTGGAAAGGGATGGGGACAGGAAGGGAGAGAGAGAGCGGAAGGAAAGAGAGGGAGAGAGAGGGAGGGAGAGACAGGGGGAGAAAGATAGGAGGAGAAAGATAGGGGGTAGATATAGTGAGGGAAATGAGGGCGGGGAGAGAGAGAGGGGGAGAGAGTGAGGTGGAGTGAGGGGGCAGAGAGGAAGAGAGAGAGATGGGAGAGAGGGAGAGAGGGAAGGAGAGATAGGTGGCGAGAGGGAAAAAGATTGAAAGAGAGGAGAGAGAGGGGAGCTTGGGATTGAGAGGGGGAGCGGAGGGAGGGAGAGAGAGGAGAAAGAGTGGGGTGCAGGGAAATGGGAGAGAAAAAGTGGGAGAGAGAGATAGAGAGAGATTGGAGAGGGAGAGTGTGTGAAATGGCAGAGGAGAGAAGGGAGAGAGAGAGAAATGGTGGAGAATGGTGGAGGGGAGAGTAAAGAAACATAGAAACATAGAAATTAGGTGCAGGAGTAGGCCATTCGGCCCTTCGAGCCTGCACCGCCATTCAATATGATCATCGCTGATCATCCAACTCAGTATCCCGTACCTGCCTTCTCTCCATACCCCCTGATCCCCTTAGCCACAAGGGCCACATCTAACTCCCTCTTAAATATAGCCAATGAACTGGCCTCAACTACCCTCTGTGGCAGAGAGTTCCAGAGATTCACCACTCTCTGTGTGAAAAAAGTTCTTCTCATCTCGGTTTTAAAGGATTTCCCCCTTATCCTTAAGCTGTGACCCCTTGTCCTGGACTTCCCTAACATCGGGAACAATCTTCCTGCATCTAGCCTGTCCAACCCTTAAGAATTTTGTAAGTTTCTATAAGATCTCCTCTCAATCTCCTAAATTCTAGAGAGTATAAACCACGTCTATTCAGTCTTTCTTCATAAGACAGTCCTGACATCCCAGGAATCAGTATGGTGAACCGTCTCTGCACTCCCTCTATGGCAATAATGTCCTTCCTCAGATTTGGAGACCAAAACTGTACGCAATACTCCAGGTGTGGTCTCACCAAGACCC
The DNA here is from genome assembly GCA_036785375.1 of Leucoraja ocellata. Taxonomy (NCBI): domain Eukaryota; kingdom Metazoa; phylum Chordata; class Chondrichthyes; order Rajiformes; family Rajidae; genus Leucoraja; species Leucoraja ocellata. The sequence goes on along the minus strand of JAWMAR010002227.1, from coordinate 88,323 downwards.
TGTACAACTGCAGTAGAGCCTCCCTGCTCCTATACTCAAATCCTTTTGCAAAGAAAGCTAACATATTATTCGCTTTCTTTACTGCCTGCTGCATCTGCATGCCTACCTTCAATGACTGGTGTACCATGACACCCAGGTCTCGCTGCATCTCCCCCCTTTCCCAACCGGCCACCATTTAGATAATAGTCTGCTTTCCCGTTTTTGCCACCAAAATGGATAACCTCACATTTTATCCACATTATACTGCATCTGCCAAACATTTGCCCACTCACCCAGCCTATCCAAGTCATCTTGCAGTCTCCTAGCAACCTCCTCACAGCTAACACTGCCCCCCAGCTTAGTGTCATCCGCAAACTTGGAGATATTGCCTTCATTTCCCCTCATCCAGATCATTAATATATATTGTAAATAGCTGAGGTCCCCAGCACTGAGCCTTGCGGTACCCCACTAGGTCACTGCCTGCCATTGTGAAAAGGACCCGTTTATTCCTACCCTTTTCTTCCTGTTTGCCAGCCAGTTCTCTATCCACATCAATACTGAACCCCCAATGCCGTGTGCTTTAAGTTTGTATAACTAATCTCTTATGTGGGTCCTTGTCGAAAGCCTTCTGGAAGTCCAGATACACCACATCCACTGGTTCTCCCCTATGCACGCTACTAGTTACAATCCTCGAAAAATTCTATAAGATTCGTCAGACATGATTTACCTTTCGTAAATCCATGCTGACTTTGTCCAATGATTTCACCACTTTCCAAATGTGCTGCTATCCCATCTTTAATAACTGACCCTAGCAGTTTCCCCACCTACTGATGTTAGACTAACTGGTCTGTAGTTCCCCATTTTCTCTCTCCCTCCCTTCTTAAAAAGTGGGGTTAGTGGGGAGTGAGAGAGAGAGAGAGAAAAATGGTGGGAGGGGAGAGAGACGAGAGAGAGAAATTGTGGAGGGGAGAGAGAGGGGGAGAGAGAGAGAAATGGTGGAGGGGGAGAGAGAGAGGGGAGAGAGAAAGCGGTAAAGAGAAAGAGAGAAAGAGGAGAGGGGGGGAGGGGGGGGAGAGAAGAGAGAATGAGACAGATCGGAGAGAGAGATGTGGGGACAGAGAGAAGAGATATGGTAGAGAGAGAGAGAAAGAGGAGAGAAAGAGGGAAGAGAAGGGAGAGAGAAGGGAGAGAGAGGGAGAGGCAGAGAGAGGGGAGAGGGTAAAAAAGAGAGAGGAAAGAGAGGGACATGAGGGTGTGAGAGATAGGAGAGAGAGGTGGAGAAGGGAGAGGGAGAAGAGATGAGGGTATGAGAGGGGGAGAGGGAGAGAGAGAGGGGGTGAGAGTGAGAGACAGTGAGAAAGAGGGAGCGGGGAGAGAAGAGTGGAGGTAGCGAGAAGGGGAGAAGAGAGAGGGGCAGAGAGAGGAAGAAAGAGAGGGGAAGAGACAGGAGAGATAGAGAGAGAGAGAGAGAGAGAGGACAGAGAGAGAGAGAAAGAGAGAGAGAGAGATAGAGAGAGAGAGAGGGGGGGGGAAGAGAGAGAGAGAGAGAAGAGAGAGAGAGAGAGAGAGGGGGGGGTAGATGGAGAAAGCGCTCGCGATAGATTGAAAGAGGGGGCGAGGGAGAATGGGAGAGGACGAGAGATTGAGACGGCAGAGAGAGAAAGAGACGGAGAGAGACAGAGAGAGAGTGGCGGGTGAGAAAGAGAGTGCGAGTGAGAGGGGGGAGCGTGAGGGGAGAGAGAGAGGGGGAGAGTGAGGGGGAGAGTGAGGGTGTAGAGAGAGAGGGATAGAGAGGGCAGAGTGAGGGGGGAGAGTGAGGGGAGGAGAGAGAGGGAGGGGAAGAGAGAGAGAACGAGAGAGAGAAAGAGAGAGAGAGAGAATCTTAAATGTGCATATTTTAATGCTAGGAGCATTGTAAGAAAGGTGGATGAGCTTAGAGTCTGGATAGACACCTGGAAGTATGATGTTGTGGCGATCAGTGAAACGTGGTTGCAGGAGGGCTGTGATTGGAAACTAAATATTCCAGGATTTCGTTGCTTCAGGTGTGATAGAATTGGAGGGGCAAGAGGTGGAGGTGTTGCATTGCTAGTCAGGGAAGATATTACAGCAGTGCTTTGGCAGGATAAATTGGAGGGCTCATCTAGGGAGGCTATTTGGGTGGAATTGAGAAGTGGGAAAGGTGTAGCAACACTTATAGGGGTGTATTATAGACCGCCAAACGGGGAACGAGAATTGGAAGAGCAAATATGTAAGGAGATAGCAGAGATTAGTAGTAAGCACAAGGTAGTGATTGTGGGAGATTTCAACTTTCCACACAGAGACTGGGAAACACATTCTGTAAATGGGCTGGATGGGTTGGAGTTTGTAAAATGTGTGCAGGATAGTTTTTTGCAGCAATACATAGAGGTACCTACTAGAGGAGGGGCAGTGCTGGACCTCCTGTTAGGAAATGAGACTGGACAGGTGGCGGAGGTATGCGTTGGGGAGCACTTCGGGTCCAGTGATCACAATACCATTAGTTTCAATATAACTATGGAGAGGGTCAGAACTGGACCTAGGGTTGAGATTTTTGATTGGAGAAAGGCTAACTTTGATGCGATGCGAGATGATTTAAAAGGAGTGAACTGGGACATTTTGTTTTATGGGAAAGATGTAGAAGAGAAATGGAGGACATTTAAAGGGGACATTTTAAGAGTACAGAATCTTTATGTTCCTGTTCGGTTGAAAGGAAACAGTAAAAATTGGAAAGAGCCCTGGTTTTCAAGGGAAATTGGACATCTTGTTCGGAAAAAGAGGAAGATCTACAATAATTATAGGCAGCATGAAGTAAATGAGGTGCTTGAGGAGTATAAGGAATGTAAAAAGAATCTTAAGAAAGAAATTAGAAAAGCTAAAAGAAGATATGAGGTTGCTTTGGCAAGTAAGGTGAAAGTCAATCCAAAGGGTTTCTACAGCTATATTAATAGAAAAAGGATAACGAGGGATAAAATTGGTCCATTGGAGAGACAGAGTGGACAGCTATCTGCAGAGCCAAAAGAGATGGGGGAGATATTGAACAATTTTTTTTCTTCGGTATTCACCGAGGAGAAGGATATTGAATTATGTGAGGTAAGGGAAACTAGTAGAGTAGCTATGGATACTATGAGGTTCAAAGTAAAAGAAGTACTGACACTTTTGAAAAATATAAAAGTGGATAAGTCTCCAGGTCCTGACAGGATATTCCCTAGGACATTGAGGGAAGTTAGTGTAGAAATAGCCGGGGCTATGACAGAAATATTTCAAATGTCATTAGAAACGGGAATAGTCCCCGAGGATTGGCGTACTGCGCATGTTGTTCCATTGTTTAAAAAGGGTTCTAAGCGTAAACCTAGCAATTATAGACCTGTTAGTTTGACTTCAGTGGTGGGCAAATTAATGGAAAAGATACTTAGAGACAATATATATAAGCATCTAGATAAACAGGGTCTGATTAGGAACAGTCAACATGGATTTGTGCCTGGAAGGTCATGTTTGACTAATCTTCTTGAATTTTTTGAAGAGGTTACTAGGGAAATTGACGAGGGTAAAGCAGTGGATGTTGTCTATATGGACTTTAGTAAGGCCTTTGATCAAGGTTCCTCATGGAAGGTTGGTTAATAAGGTTCAACTGTTGGGATAGCAAGATGGATTCAACAGTGGCTGAATGGGAGTAGCCAGAGGGTAATGGTGGATGGCTGTTTATCAGGTTGGAGGCAGGTGACTAGTGGGGTGCCTCAGGGATCTGTGTTGGGTCCTTTGTTGTTTGTCATGTACATCAATGATCTGGATGAAGGTGTGGTAAATTGGATTAGTAAGTATGCAGATGATACTAAGATAATGAAGAGGATTTCCAAAGTCTACAGAGTGATTTAGGCCATTTGGAAAAATGGGCTGAAAGATGGCAGATGGAGTTTAATGCTGATAAATGTGAGGTGCTACACCTTGGCAGGACAAATCAAAATAGGACGTACATGGTAAATGGTAGGGAATTGAAGAATACAGTTGAACAGAGGGATCTGGGTATAACCGTGCATAGTTCCTTGAAGGTGGAATCTCATATAGATAGGGTGGTAAAGAAAGCTTTTGGTATGCTAGCCTTTATAAATCGGAGCATTGAGAATAGAAGCTGGGATGTAATGTTAAAATTGTACAAGGCATTGGTGAGACCAAATCTGGAGTATGGGGTACAATTTTGGTCGCCAAATTATAGGAAGGATGTCAACAAAATAGAGAGAGTACAGAGGAGATTTACTAGAATGTTGCCTGGGTTTCAACAACTAAGTTACAGAGATAGGTTGAATAAGTTAGGTCTTTATTCTCTGGAGCGCAGAAGGTTAAGGGGGGACCTGATAGAGGTCTTTAAAATGATGAGAGGGATAGACAGAGTTGATGTGGACAAGCTTTTCCCTTTGAGAATAGGGAAGATTCAAACAAGGGGACATGACTTCAGAATTAAGGGACAGAAGTTTAGGGGTAATATGAGGGGGAACTTCTTTACGCAGAGAGTGGTGGCGGTGTGGAATGAGCTCCCAGTGGAAGTGGTGGAGGCAGGTTCATTGGTATAATTTAAAAATAAATTGGATAGGCATATGGATGAGAAGGGAATGGAGGGTTATGGTACCCGTGCAGGCAGGTGGGACTAAGGGGAAAAAAATTTGTTCGGCTTAGACTTGTAGGGCCGAGATGGCCTGTTTCCGTGCTGTAATTGTTATATGGTTATATATGGAGAGAGAGAGAGAGAGAGAGAGAGAGAGAGAGAGAGAGAGAGAGAGAGAAAGCGTTCGCGATAGATTGTAAGAGGGGGCGAGGGAGAATGGGAAAGGACGAGAGATTGAGACGCAGAGAGAGAAAGAGACGGAGAGAGACAGAGAGAGAGAGGCGGTTGAGAAAGAGAGTGGGAGTGAGAGAGGTGGAGAGAGAGAGAGAGAGAGAGAGAGAGAGAGAGAGAGCGAGAGAGAGAGAACGAGAGAGAGAGGGAGGGAGAGAGAGAGTGAGTGAAATAGGAAATGAGAGGAGAGAGAGAGAGGGGAGAGAGAGATGGAGAGGGGTTGAGAGAGGGAGGGGAGGAGAGATAGTGGAGAGAGATAGAGACAGCGGAGAGAGAGAATGAGAGAGACAGGAGGGAAGAGAGAGAGGGGGGTAGAGAGGGATGGAAGGAGAGGGGGGAGAGAGGGAGGTGGGAGATATAGTGGAGTGAGATAGAGAGAGCGGAGAGAGATATGGCAACATCCTCCTAAATCTTCTCTACGCCTCAGACACAAAATGCTGGAGTAACTCAGCGGGTGGGTCAGGCTGCATCTCTGGAGAGGAATGGGTGACATTTCCGGTCAAGACCTTTCTGACCCGCTGAGTTACGCCAGCTACCTTCGATTAAAACCAGATCTGCACTTATTTCCTACACATTCCCCACGCCCTTTCCAGCTTGACACCATTTTCAAGTCAAGTCAAGTCGAGTTTATTTGTCACATACACACACGAGATGTGCAGTGAAATGAAAGTGGCAATGCTCGCGGACTTTTGTGCAAAAGACAAACAACAAAATAACCAAACAAATTGTAAACACAATCATAACACACATATTCTTTTTCATAATAAATAATGGAAGGAAAAACGTTCTGTAGAGTTAGTCCCTGGTGAGATAGGCGTTTACAGTCCGAATTGCCTCTGGGAAGAAACTCCTTCTCAACCTCTCCGTTCTCACCACATGGCAACGGAGGCGTTTGCCTGACCGTAGCAGCTGGAACAGTCCGTTGCAGGGGTGGAAGGTGTCTCCCATGATTTTGTTTGCTCTGGAGTTGCACCTCCTGTTGCATAGTTCCTGCAGGGGGGTGAGTGAAGTTCCCATAGTGCGTTCGGCCGAACGCACTACTCTCTGCAGAGCCTTCTTGTCCTTGGCAGAGCAATTCCCAAACCAGATGGTAATGTTCCCGGACAAGATGCTTTCCACCGCCGCTGCGTAGAAGCACTGGAGGATCCTCGGAGACACTCTGAATTTCCTCAATTGCCTGAGGTGGTAAAGGAGCTGCCTTGCCTTACTCACGAGTGCTGAGGCGTGTGATGCCCATGTCATATCCTCAGAGATGTGGACTCCCAGATATTTAAAACAGTTCACCCTATCCACAGGATCCCCATGTATCCTCAATGGAGTGTACGTCCTCGGATGATGTGCTCTCCTAAAGTCCACGATCAGCTCCTTAGTTTTTTTGATGTTCAAAAGGAGGCTGTTATCCTGGCACCAGAGTGCTAGATCAGCCACCTCCTCCCGGTAGGCCCTCTCATCATTGTCTGAGATCAGGCCCACCATCACAGTGTCATCAGCAAACTTAATTATTGAATTGGAGCTGAACCTGGCCACACAGTCATATGTGTACAGGGAGTACAATAGGGTGCTGAGGACGCAACCCTGGGGCGATCCTGTGCTCAGGGTGAGGGACTCCGATGTATTCCCTCCCACCTTGACTACCTGGGGCCTGGCGGTGAGAAAGTCCAGGACCCAGGTACACAGGGAGGTGTTGAGCCCCAATTCCAGTAGCTTCCCGGCCAGTCTGGTGGGGACTATCGTGTTGAAGGCTGAACTGTAGTCTATGAACAGCATCCTCACGTAGCCCCCCTTCTGGCTGTCCAGATGGGAGAGAGCGGTGTGCAAGACCTGGGAGACCGCATCGTCCGTGGACCTGTTCGGACGGTATGCGAACTGCAACGGGTCCATGTTCCGAGGGAGGAAGGCGCAGATGTGATTCTTCACCAGGCTCTCAAAGCATTTCATGACTACCGAGGTAAGGGCCACCGGACGGTAGTCATTCAGACAGGCTGGGGAGGTCTTTTTTGGGACCGGTATAATGATGGATTTTTTGAAGCAGGCAGGGCCCACGGACTTGTCCAGGGAGAGGTTGAATAATGTAGTGAGCACTGGAGCTAGCTGCGTAGCACAGGACTAGAGTACTCGCCCCGAGATGCCATCGGGGCCTGCAGCTTTTCTCGTGTTCACCCGTGTCAGTGCCCTCCTCACGTCGTGTTCGGACAGCGAGAACGTGTGCACATTCCTCCCTTCAGCTTCGGTAGCCAGCCCGCTGTCGGTATTGTCGATAGTCGGCAGACCTGGGGTGGTGTTGCCCACCTCGAAATGAGCGTAAAAGGAGTTCAGGTCGTCAGCTAGGGAGGTGCCGGCACATGCGGATGAGGGAGGGGTGCTTCGGTAGTTGGTTACAATCCATAGCCCCTGCCACAGGCTTCTGGTGTCCTGCTGCTCCATCTGTAACTCCATCTTGTCCCTGTACCTTCTCTTTGCGTCCTTCACCGCCCTTCGCAGTCGGTAGGACTCTGCCTTGTAGACGTCCATGTTTCCTGATGCCAGGCCTGAGTTGTAGGCAGCGGTGCGAGCATTCAGGGCCACACGAACAGACCTGTCTACCCAGGGTTTTTGATTAGGAAAGGTGCTTACCCTTACCGTGGGGACTCTGTTGTCGGTTACTGTTGCGATGAAGTCCGTGACTGCTTCCGCGAACTCACTGACGTCACTGGAACTTGCTTCGAACATATTCCAGTCAACATCACTCAGTGCATCTTGCAGCATGGCCTCTGACTGGTCGGACCACCGCTTTACGTCCCTAGTCTCTACCGCTTCCCGAACTATCCTCTGTTTATACTCCGGCAACAGGAAAATGGCAGCGTGGTCAGATTTTCCTAGGGAAGGGAGTGAAAGGGCCTTGTAGCCTTTCCTGAACGGTGTGTAGCAGTGGTCCAAAGTTCTCTCCCCCCTGGTGGCACACGTGATGTGTTGGTAGAAGTTCGGCATGACCTTCTTGAGATTTGATTTATTAAAATCTCCAGCCACCACCATAGCCGCATCCGGGTACTTGTTTTGATGTCGACATAGCACATCGTGTAGGGCCGATAGTGCCACGTCGGTGTCCGCCTGCGGTGGAATGTAGACGGCTGTGACGATCACTGAGCCGAACTCCCGGGGAAGGTAGAATGGGCGGCATGAGATCGTCAGGTGCTCCAGGTCCGGCGAGCAGGAACGGGAAAGCATCTTGATATTTCCAGGGTTGCACCAGTTGTTATTGGTCATGAAGCAGACTCCTCCACCCTTGGATTTCCCAGATGCATCTGTTCTGTCAGCACGGTGGACAGTGAAGGACTCGGTTAGGCAGATTACCTGATCCGGAATCAGTGAGGTCAGCCATGTTTCAGTCAGGCAGAGGATGTTGCAGTTCCTTATGTCCCGCTGGAATCTAATCCTCGCCCTGAGGTCATCCAGCTTGTTTTCCAGGGACTGGACATTCGCCAGAAGAATGCTGGGCAGAGGGCGACGAAAGGCTTGGGCTCTCAGCCTATTCCGAATCCCCCCCCGCTTCCCTCGATGTTTTCTCCGGGTTTTCCTTGCAGCCGAACTCCCTTTGTTGTTGCAGCAGCTTCTGCTGATCTCTGCTGGCCATGCTGGATCAGTAAGTACAGAGTTTAAAAAGTCTCCGTTTGCCCTGGAGTTTAGATTTAAGAGGGTTTCCCGTCATACTTTGTTAGTACTAGGGAGTTAGAACTTAGAAATAAGTTAAAAAGGAACATAAAAGTTAAAAACACACACTATTTTCGCGGAGCTGCCACAACTGCGACTGGACAGGGCCGCGCCATTTTTTTAAATTTTTTTTTTTGCGCCCTTTCTACACACCTCCAATCCACACTTGGGGCCTATCCACCTCGCATCCGCACTGCGAGCCTATCCACTTCCAATCAACACTGGGGCCTGTCCACCTCTAATCCACACTGGGGCCTATCCACCAATCCAAACTGGGGCCTATCCACCAATCCACACTGGAGCCTATCCACATCCAATCCGCACAGGGCGAACTCACTGACGTCACTGGAACTTGCTTCGAACATATTCCAGTCAACATCACTCAGTGCATCTTGCAGCATGGCCTCTGACTGGTCGGACCACCGCTTTACGTCCCTAGTCTCTACCGCTTCCCGAACTATCCTCTGTTTATACTCCGGCAACAGGAAAATGGCAGCGTGGTCAGATTTTCCTAGGGAAGGGAGTGAAAGGGCCTTGTAGCCTTTCCTGAACGGTGTGTAGCAGTGGTCCAAAGTTCTCTCCCCCCTGGTGGCACACGTGATGTGTTGGTAGAAGTTCGGCATGACCTTCTTGAGATTTGATTTATTAAAATCTCCAGCCACCACCATAGCCGCATCCGGGTACTTGTTTTGGTGTCGACATAGCACATCGTGTAGGGCCGATAGTGCCACGTCGGTGTCCGCCTGCGGTGGAATGTAGACGGCTGTGACGATCACTGAGCCGAACTCCCGGGGAAGGTAGAATGGGCGGCATGAGATCGTCAGGTGCTCCAGGTCCGGCGAGCAGGAACGGGAAAGCATCTTGATATTTCCAGGGTTGCACCAGTTGTTATTGGTCATGAAGCAGACTCCTCCACCCTTGGATTTCCCAGATGCATCTGTTCTGTCAGCACGGTGGACAGTGAAGGACTCGGTTAGGCAGATTACCTGATCCGGAATCAGTGAGGTCAGCCATGTTTCAGTCAGGCAGAGGATGTTGCAGTTCCTTATGTCCCGCTGGAATCTAATCCTCGCCCTGAGGTCATCCAGCTTGTTTTCCAGGGACTGGACATTCGCCAGAAGAATGCTGGGCAGAGGGGGACGAAAGGCTTGGGCTCTCAGCCTATTCCGAATCCCCCCCCGCTTCCCTCGATGTTTTCTCCGGGTTTTCCTTGCAGCCGAGCTCCCTTTGTTGTTGCAGCAGCTTCTGCTGATCTCTGCTGGCCATGCTGGATCAGTAAGTACAGAGTTTAAAAAGTCTCCGTTTGCCCTGGAGTTTAGATTTAAGAGGGTTTCCCGTCATACTTTGTTAGTACTAGGGAGTTAGAACTTAGAAATAAGTTAAAAAGGAACATAAAAGTTAAAAACACACACTATTTTCGCGGAGCTGCCACAACTGCGACTGGACAGGGCCGCGCCATTTTTTTAAATTTTTTTTTTTGCGCCCTTTCTACACACCTCCAATCCACACTTGGGGCCTATCCACCTCGCATCCGCACTGCGAGCCTATCCACTTCCAATCAACACTGGGGCCTGTCCACCTCTAATCCACACTGGGGCCTATCCACCAATCCAAACTGGGGCCTATCCACCAATCCACACTGGAGCCTATCCACATCCAATCCGCACAGGGGGCCTATCCACCATTCCACACTGGGGCCTACACACCTCCAATCCACACTTGGGGCCTATCCCCCTCGCATCCGCACTGGGGGCCTATCCACTTCCAATCCACACTGGGGCCTGTCCACCTCTAATCCACGCTGGGGCCTATCCACCAATCCAAACTGGGGCCGATCCACCAATCCACACTGGGGCTTCCAACATCCAATCCGCACTGGGGGCCTATCCACCAATCCACATGAGGGGCCTATCCATCTCCAATCCACACTGGGGCCTACCCACCTCCAATCCACACTGGGGGCCTATCCACCTCCAATCCAAACAGTGGGCCTATCCACAACCAATCCACACTGGGGCCTTTCCACCTCCAATCCACACTGGGGGCATTTCCACCTCCAATCCACATTGGGGACTATCCACCTCCAATCCACACTGGGGCCCTACACACCTCTAATCCGCACTGGGGCCTATCCACATCCAAGCCGCACTGGGGCCTTTCCACCTCCAATCCGCACTGGGGGCCTATCCACCTTCAATACGCACTGGGGGCCTATCAATCTCCATTCCGCACTGGGGGCCAATCAAACTCCAATCCCCACTGGGGGCCTATCCACCTCTAATCCACATTGGGGCCTACCCACCTCCAATCCACACTGGGGGTATTTCCACTGCCAATCCACACTGGGGGCCTACACACCTCCAATCCACACTGGGGACTATCCACCACTAATCCGCACTGGGGCCTATCCACCTCCAATCCGCACTGGGGCTATCCACCAATCCAAACTGGGAGCCTACACACCTCCAATCCACACTGGGGCCTATCCACCTCCAATCCGAACTGGAAGCCTTCCCACCTCCAAACCACACTGGGGTCTATCCACCTCCAATCCGCACTGGGGCCTATCCACCAATCCGCACTGGGGCCTACACACGTCCAATCCACGCTGGGGCCTATCAATCTCCAATCCGCACTGGGGGCCTACACACCTCCAATCCACAATGGGGGCCTACACACTTCCAATCCGCTCTGGGGGCCTCCCCACCTCCAATCCACACTGGAGCCTACACACCTCCAATCCACACTGGGTGCCTATCCACCAATCCACACTGGGGCCTATCCACCTTGCATCCGCACTGGGGCCTACACACCTCCAATCCGCACTGGGGACCTATCCACATCCAATTCCCACTGGGGCCTATCCACATCCAATCCGCACTGGGGCCTATCCACCAATCCGCACTGGGGCCTATTCACCAATACGCACTGTGGCCTACACAGCTCCAATCCGCACTGGGGCCTATCCACCTGCAATCCGCACTGGGGGCCTACACACCTCCAATCCACACAGGGGGCCTATCCACCAATCCACACTGGGGCCTACACGCCTCCAATCCGCACTGGGGCCTATCCACCTCAAATCCGCACTGGGGGCCTACACACCTCCAATCCACACAGGTGGCCTATACACCTCCAATCCACACTGGGGGCCTATCCACCTTGCATCCACACTGGGGCCTACACACCTCCAATCCGCACTGGGGCTTATCCACCTCCAATCCGCACTAGGGGCCTACACACTTCAAATCTGCACTTGGGGTCTACACACTTAAAATCCACACAGGGGGCCTATCCACCAATCCACACTGGGGCCTACACACCTCCAATCCACACAGGGGGCCTATCCACCTCCAATCCACACAGGGGGCCTAGCCACCTCCAATCCACACTGGGGCGTACCCACGACCAATCCACACTGGGGCCTACCCACGTCCAATCCACACTGGGGGCCTATCCACCTCCAATTCACACTGGTACCGTATCCACATCCAATCAGCACAGTGGGCCTTTCCACCTCCAATCCGCACTGGGGGTCTTTCCACCTCCAATCCACACTGGGGGCCTATCCACCTCCAATCCACACTGGGGGCCTATCCACCTTGCATCCACACTGGGGACTACACACCTCCAATCCGCACTGGGGGCCTATCCACATCCAATCTGCAATGGGGCCTATCCACAAATCCGCACTGGGGCCTATCCACATCCAATCCGCACTGGGGCCTTTCCACCAATCCACACTGGGGCCTATCCACCAATCCGCACTGTGGCCAACACACCTCCAATCCGCACTGGGGCCCATCCACCTCCAATCCGCACTGGGGGCATACATACCTCCAATCCACACAGGGGGCCTATACACCAATCCACACTTGGGCCTACACACCTCCAATCTGCACTGGGGCCTATCCACCTCCAATCCACACTGGGGGCCTATCCATCTTGCATCCGCACTGGGGCCTAAACACCTCCAATCCGCACTGGGGGCCTATCCACCTCCAATCCGCATGGGGGCCTCCACACCTCCAATCCGCACTAGGGCCTATCCACCTCCAATCTGCACTGGGGGCCTATCCTCCTCTAATCCACACTGGGGCATATCCACCTCTAATCCACACTGGGGCCTATCCACCAATCCACACTGGGGCCGACATACCTCCAATCCGCACTGGGGGCTTATCCACCAATCCACACTGGGGCCTATCCACCTCCAATCCACACTGGGGCCTTCCCACCTCCAATCTCCACTGGGGGCTTATCCACCTCCAATCAGCACAGTGGACCAATCCACCTCCAATCCACACAGTGGGCCTATCCACCTCCAATATGCACTGGGGGCCTTTTCACATCCGATCCGTACTGGGGGCCTATCCACCTCCAATCTGCACTGGGGGCCTTTCCACCTCCAGTCCGCACAGTGGGCCTATCCACCTCAAATCCGCACTGGGGGCCTTTCCACCTCCAATCCACACTGGGGGACTTTCCACCTCCAATCCACAATGGGGGCGTACACACCTCCAATCCACACTGGGGACTATCCACCTCACATCCGCACTGAGGTCTTACCCACCACTAATCCGCACTGGGGCCTATCCACCTCCAATCCGCACTGGGGCCTATCCACCAATCCGCACTGGGGCCTATCCACAATCCACACTGGGAGCCTACACATCTCTAATCCACACTGGGGCCTATCCCCATCCAATCTGTACCGGGGGCCTACCCACCTCCAATCGACACTGGGGCCTATTCACCTCCAATCCACACTGGGGGCCTATCCACCTCGCTTCCGCACTGGGGGCCTAGCCAACTCCAATCCACACTGGGGCCTATCCACCAATCCACACTGGGGCCTACATACCTCCAATCCGCACTGGTGGGTGGCCACCAATCCACACTGGGGGCTTATCTACCTCCAATCCACACTGGGGCCTACCCACCTCCAATCCACACTGGGGGCGTATCCACCTCAAATCAGCACAGTGGGCCAATCCACCTCCAATACACAGTGAGCCTATCCACCTCCAATATGCACTGGGGGCCTTTCCATCTCCAATCCGCACTGGGAGCCTATCCACCTCCAATATGCACTGGGGGACTTTCCACCTCCAATCCGCACTGCGGGCCTATCCACCACTAATCTGCACTGGGGGCCTACACACCTCCAATCCACACTGGGGACTATCCACCTCGCATCCGCACTGAGCGCCTATCCACCACTAATCCACGCTGGGGCCTACACACCTCAAATCCGCACTGGGGCCTATCCACCTCCAATCCGCACTGGGGGCCTCCACACCTCCAATCTACACAGCGGGCCTATCCTCCTCCAATCCGCACTGGGGCCTTTCCACATCCAATCCGCACTGGGTGCTTACACACCTCCAATCTACAGAGCGGGCCTATCCACCTCCAAGCCACACTGGGACCTATCCACCTTTAATGGGGCATATCCACCAATCCACATTGAGGCCTACAAACCTCCAATCCGCACTGGGAGCCTATCCACGTTTCCACACTGGGGGCCTTTCCACCTCCAATCCACACTGTGGAATTTGCACCTCCAATCCACACTGGGGCCTACACACCTCCATTCCGCACTGGGGCCTTTCCACATCCAATCCGCATGGGGCCCTTTCCTCCAATCCACACTCGGGGCCTACACACCTCGAATTCGCACTGGGGGCCTACACACCTCCAATCTACACAGCGGGCCTATCCACCTCCAATCCGCACTGGGGTCTTTCCACATCCAATCCGCACTGGGAGCTTACACACCTCCAATCTACAGAGCGGGCCTATCCACCTCCAAGCCACACTGGGACCTATCCACCTTTAATGGGGCATATCCACCAATCCACATTGAGGCCACCTCGCATCCGCACTGAGCGCCTATCCACCACTAATCCACGCTGGGGCCTACACACCTCAAATCCGCACTGGGGTCTATCCACCTCCAATCCGCACTGGGGGCCTATCCACCAATCCGCACTGGGGCCGATCCACCTCGAATCCACACTGGGGCCTATCCACCAATCCGCACAGGGGCGTACACACCAATCCGCACAGGGGCCTACACACCTCCTATCCGCACTGGGGCCTATCCACTTCCAATCCACAGTGGGGGCCTACATACCTCCAATCCACACAGGGGGCCTATCCACCAATCCACACAGGGGCCTAACCACCTTCAATCCTCACTGGGGGGCCTATCAACCTCCAATCCGCACTGGGGGCCAATCAACCTCCAATCCGCACTGGGGGCCTGTCCACCAATCCACACTGGGGCCTATCCACCTCTAAAGCACACTGGGACCCACCCACCTCCAATACACACTGGGGGCCTATCCACCTCCAATATGCACTGGGGGCCTTTCCACCTCCAATCTGCACTGGGCGCTATCCACCAATCTGCACTGGGGGCCTATCCACCTCCAGTCCACACAGTGGGCCTATCCACGTCCAATCCGCCCCGGTGGCCTTTCCACCTCCGATCCGCACTGGGGGCCTATCCACCTCCAGTCCGCACAGTAGGCCTATCCACCTCCAAACCACACTGGGGGCCTACACAGTGCCTCCAATCGACACTGGGGACTATCCACCTCGCATCCGCACTGAGGGCCTATCGACCACCAATCTGCTCTGGGGCCAATCCACTTCCAATCCTCACTGGGGCCTATCCACCAATCCACACTGGGGGCCTTCCCACCTACAATCCACACTGGGGCTAATCCACTTCCAATCCGCACTGGGGCCTATCCACCAATCCGCACTGGGGCCTGCACACCTCCAATACACACTGGGGGCCTACACACCTCCAATCCACACAGGGGGCCTATCCACCAATCCACACTGGGGCCTACACACCTCAAATCCGCACTGGGGCCTGTGCACCTCCAATCCGCACTGGGGGCCTACACACCTCCAATCCGCACTGGGGGCCTACACACCTCCAATCTACACAGGGGACCTATCTACCTCCAAACCACACTGGGGCCTATCCACCTCTAATCTACAATGTGGCATATCCACCAATCCACACTGAGGCCTACATACCTCCAATCTGCACTGGGCGCCTATCCTCCATTCCACACTGGGGCCCTATCCACACTGGGGGCCTATCCACCTGCAATCCACACTGGGGGCCTACACACCTCCAATCGACACTGGGGGCTATCCACCTCGCATCCGGACTGAGGGCCTATCCACCACCAATCTGCTCTGGGGCCAATCCACCTACAATCCTAACTCGGGCCTACCCACCAATCCACACTGGGGGCCTACGCACCTACAATCCACACTGGGGCCTATCCACTTTCAATCCTCACTGGGGCCTATTCACCAATCCGCACTGGGGCCTACACTTCGCCAATGCCCACGGGGGGCCTACACACCTCCAATCTGCACTGGGCGCCTATCCTCCATTTCACACTGGGGGCCTATCCACACTGGGGGCCTACCCACCTGCAATCCACACTGGGGGCCTACACACCTCCAATCCGCACTGGGGCCTACACACATCCAAACCGCACTGGGGGCCTATCCCCCTCTAATCCGCACTGGGGCCTATCCACCTTTCCACATTGGGGGCCTTTCCACCTCCAATCCACACTGGGGACAATCCACCTCCAATCCACACTGGGCCCTACACATCTCCAATCTGCCCTGGGGCCTATCCACATCCAATCCGCATGGGGGCCTATCCACCAATCCACACTGGGGACCTACACACCTCCAATCCGCACTGGGTCCTATCCACATTCAATCCGCACTGGGGACCTATCCACCAATCTGCACTGGGGCCTATCCACCTCCAATCCGCACTGGGGCCTATCCACCAATCCACACGGGGGCATACACACCTCCAATCCGCACAGGGGCCTACACACATCAAAACCGCACTGGGGGCCTATCTCCCTCTAATCCGCACTGGGGCCTATCCACCTTTCCACATTGGGGGCCTTTCCACCTCCAATCCACACTGGGGACTATGCACCTCCAATCCACACTGGGGCCTACACACCTCCATTCCGCACTGGGGCCTTTCCACATCCAATCCGCATGGGGCCTTTGCACCAATCCACACTGGGGGCCTACACACCTCCAATCTGCACTGGGTCTTATCCACATTCAATCCGCACTGGGGGCCTATCCACCAATCCGCACTGGGACCTATCCACCTCCAATCCGCACTGGGGCCTATCCACCAATCCACACGGGGGCATACACACCTCCAATCCGCACAGGGGCCTACACACCTCCAAACCGCACTGGGGCCTATCCACTTCCAATCCACACAGGGGGCCTATCCACCAATCCACACAGGGGCCTATCCACCTCCAATCCTCACTGGGGGCCTATCAACCTCCAATCCGCACTGGGGGCCAATCAACCTCCAATCCACACTGGGGGTCTATCCACTAATCCACACTGGGGCCTATCCACCTCAAATCCACACTGGGGCCTACCCACCTGCAATGCACACTGGGGCCTATCCACCTCCAATCAGCACAGTGGGATTATCCACCTCCAATCTACACAGTGGGCCTAAACACCTCCAATATGCACTGGGGGCTTTTCCACCTCCAATCCGCACTGGGGGCCTATCCACCTCCAATCCGCACTGGTGGTATATACACCTCCAGTCCACACAGTGGGCCTATCCACCTCCAATCCGCACTGGAGGCCTTTCCACCTCCAATCCGCACTGGGAGCCTATCTACCTCCAGTCCACACAGAGGGCCTATCCACCTCCAATCCACACTGGGGGCCTCCACACCTCCAATCCACACTGGGGACTATCTACCTCTCATCCGCACTGAGGGCCTATCAACCACCAATCCGCACTGGGGCCTATCCACCTCCAATCCTCACTGGGGCCTATCCACCAATCCACACTGGGAGTCTACCCACCCCCAATCCACACTGGGGCCTATCCACCTCCAATCCGCACTGGGGCCTATCCACATCCAATCCACACAGGGGGCCTATCCACCAATCCACACTGGGGCCTATCCACCTCCAATCCGCACACTGGGGCCTACACACCTCCAATCCGCACTGGGGCCTATCCACCTCCAATCCGCACTAGGGTCCTACACACTTCAAATCTGCACTTGGGGTCTACACACTTAAAATCCACACAGGGGGCCTATCCACCAATCCACACTGGGGCCTACACACCTCCAATCCACACAGAGGGCCTATCCACCTCCAATCCACACAGGGGGCCTATTCATCTCCAATGCACACTGGGGCCTATCCACTTCGCATCCGCACTGGGGGCCTAGCCACCTCCAATCCACACTGGGGCCTACCCACGTCCAATCCACACTGGGGCCTACCCACGTCCAATCCACACTGGGGGCCTATCCACCTCCAATTCACACTGGGGGCATATCCACATCCAATCAGCACAGTGGGCCTTTCCACCTCCAATCCGCACTGGGGGTCTTTCCACCTCCAATCCACACTGGGGGCCTATCCACCTCCAATCCACACTGGGGGCCTATCCACCTTGCATCCACACTGGGGACTACACACCTCCAATCCGCACTGGGGGCCTATCCACATCCAATCTGCAATGGGGCCTATCCACAAATCCGCACTGGGGCCTATCCACATCCAATCCGCACTGGGGCCTTTCCACCAATCCACACTGGGGCCTATCCACCAATCCGCACTGTGGCCAACACACCTCCAATCCGCACTGGGGCCCATCCACCTCCAATCCGCACTGGGGGCATACATACCTCCAATCCACACAGGGGGCCTATACACCAATCCACACTTGGGCCTACACACCTCCAATCCGCACTGGGGCCTTCCCACCTCCAATCCCCTCTGGGGGCCTATCCTCCTCCAATCAGCACAGTGGGCCAATCCACCTCCAATCCACACAGTGGGCCTATCCACCTCCAATATGCACTGGGGGCCTTTTCACATCCGATCCGCACTGGGGGCCTATCCAGCTCCAATCTGCACCGGGGGCCTTTCCACCTCCAGTCCGCACAGTGGGCCTATCCACCTCAAATCCGCACTGGGGGCCTTTCCACCTCCAATCCACACTGGGGGACTTTCCACCTCCAATCCACAATGGGGGCGTACACACCTCCAATCCACACTGGGGACTATCCACCTTGCATCTGCACTGAGGTCTTACCCACCACTAATCCGCACTGGGGCCTATTCACCTCCAATCCGCACTGGGGTCTATCCACCAATCCGCACTGGGGCCTATCCACAATCCACACTGGGGGCCTACACACCTCTAATCCACACTGGGGCCTATCCCCATCCAATCTGTACCGGGGGCCTGCCCACCTCCAATCGACACTGGGGCCTATTCACCTCCAATCCACACTGGGGGCCTATCCACCTCGCTTCCGCACTGGGGGCCTAGCCAACTCCAATCCACACTGGGGCCTATCCACCAATCCACACTGGGGCCTACATACCTCCAATCCGCACTGGTGGCCTGGCCACCAATCCACACTGGGGGCCTAGCTACCTCCAATCCACACTGGGGCCTAGCCACCTCCAATCCACACTGGGGGCATATCCACCTCAAATCAGCACAGTGGGCCAATCCACCTCCAATCCACACAGTGGGCCTATCCACCTCCAATATGCACTGGGGGCCTTTCCATCTCCTATCCGCACTGGGGGCCTATCCACCTCCAATATGCACTGGGGGACTTTCCACCTCCAATCCGCACTGCGGGCCTATCCACCTCTAATCTGCACTGGGGGCCTACACACCTCCAATCCACACTGGGGACTATCCACCTCGCATCCGCACTGAGGGCCTATCCACCACTAATCCACGCTGGGGCCTACACACCTCAAATCCGCACTGGGGCCTATCCACCTCCAATCTGCACTGGGGGCCTACACACCTCCAATCTACACAGCGGGCCTATCCACCTCCAAGCCACACTGGGACCTATCCACCTTTAATCCACAATGGGGCATATCCACCAATCCACATTGAGGCCTACAAACCTCCAATCCGCACTGGGAGCCTATCCACGTTTCCACACTGGGGGCCTTTCCACCTCCAATCCACACTGTGGACTATGCACCTCCAATCCACACTGGGGGCTACACACCTCCTTTCCGCACTGGGGCCTTTCCACATCCAATCCGCATGGGGCCCTTTCCACCAATCCACACTCGGGGCCTAAACACCTCGAATTCGCACTGGGCCCTTTCCACATTCAATCCGCACTGGAGGACTATCCACCAATCCGCACTGGGGCTGATCCACCTCGAATCCACACTGGGGCCTATCCACCAATCCGCACAGGGGCGTACACACCTCCAATCCGCACAGGGGCCAACACACCTCCTATCCGCACTGGGGCCTATCCACTTCCAATCCGCAGTGGGGGCCTACATACCTCCAATCCACACAGGGGGCCTATCCTCCAATCCACACAGGGGCCTAACCACCAATTATCACTGGGGGGCCTATCAACCTCCAATCCGCACTGGGGGCCAATCAACCTCCAATCCGCACTGGGGGCCTGTCCACCAATCCACACTGGGGCCTATCCACCTCTAAAGCACACTGGGGCTCACCCACCTCCAATACACACTGGGGGCCTATCCACCTCCAATACACACTGGGGGCCTATCCACCTCCAATATGCACTGGGGGCCTTTCCACCTCCAATCTGCACTGGGGGCTATCCACCAATCCGCACTGGGGGCCTATCCACCTCCAGTCCACACAGTGGGCCTATCCACGTCCAATCCGCCCCGGGGGCCTTTCCACCTCCGATCCGCACTGGGGGCCTATCCACCTCCAGTCCACACAGTAGGCCTATTCACCTCCAAACCACACTGGGGGCCTACACAGTGCCTCCAATCGACACTGGGGACTATCCACCTCGCATCCGCACTGAGGGCCTATCGACCACCAATCTGCTCTGGGGCCAATCCACTTCCAATCCTCACTGGGGCCTATCCACCAATCCACACTGGGGGCCTTCCCACCTACAATCCGCACTGGGGCTAATCCACCTCCAATCCGCACTGGGGCCTATCCACCAATCCGCACTGGGACCTGCACACCTCCAATACACACTGGGGGCCTACACACTTCCAATCCACACAGGGGGCCTATCCACCAATCCACACTGGGGCCTACACACCTCAAATCCGCACTGGGGCCTGTGCACCTCCAATCCGCACTGGGGGCCTACACACCTCCAATCTACACAGGGGGCCTATCTACCTCCAATCCACACTGGGGCCTATCCAGCTCTAATCCACAATGTGGCATATCCACCAATCCACACTGAGGCCTACATACCTCCAATCTGCACTGGGCGCCTATCCTCCATTCCACACTGGGGCCCTATCCACACTGGGGGCCTATCCACCTGCAATCCACACTGGGGGCCTACACCCCTCCAATCGACACTGGGGGCTATCCACCTCGCATCCGCACTGAGGGCCTATCCACCACCAATCTGCTCTGGGGCCAATCCACCTACAATCCTAACTCGGGCCTACCCACCAATTCACACTGGGGGCCTACGCACCTACAATCCACACTGGGGCCTATCCACTTTTAATCCGCACTGGGGCCTATCCACCAATCCGCACTGGGGCCTACACACCTCCAATGCACACTGGGGGCCTACACACCTCCAATCAGCACTGGGCGCCTATCCTCCATTTCACACTGGGGGTCTATCCACACTGGGGGCCTACCCACCTGCAATCCACACTGGGGGCCTACACACCTCCAATCCGCACTGGGGCCTACACACATCCAAACCGCACTGGGGGCCTATCCCCCTCTAATCCGCACTGGGGCCTATCCACCTTTCCACATTGGGGGCCTTTCCACCTCCAATCCACACTGGGGACAATCCACCTCCAATCCACACTGGTCCCTACACATCTCCAATCCATCCTGGGGCCTATCCACATCCAATCCACATGGGGGCCTATCCACCAATCCACACTGGGGGCCTACACACCTCCAATCCGCACTGGGTCCTATCCACATTCAATCCGCACTGGGGACCTATCCACCAATCCGCACTGGGGCCTATCCACCTCCAATCCGCACTGGGGCCCATCCACCAATCCACACGGGGGCATACACTCCTCCAATCCGCACAGGGGCCTACACACATCCAAACCTCACTGGGGCCTATCCACTTCCAATCCACACAGGGGGCCAATCCACCAATCCACACAGGGGCCTATCCACCTCCAATCCTCACTGGGGGCCTATCAACCTCCAATCCGCACTGGGGGCCGATCAACCTCCAATCCACACTGGGGGCCTATCCACTAATCCACACTGGGGCCTATCCACCTCAAATCCACACTGGGGCCTATCCACCGGCAAAGCGCACTGGGGCCTATCCACCTCCAATCAGCACAGTGGGATTATCCACCTCCAATCTACACGGTGGGCCTAAACACCTCCAATATGCACTGGGGGCCTTTCCACCTCCAATCCACACTGGGGGCCTATCCACCTCCAATCCGCACTGTTGTCTATCCACCTCCAGTCCACACAGTGGGCCTATCCACCTCCAATCCGCACTGGAGGCCTTTCCACCTCCAATCCGCACTGGGAGCCTATCTACCTCCAGTCCACACAGACAGCCTATCCACCTCCAATCCACACTGGGGGCCTACACACCTCCAATCCACACTGGGCACTGTCTACCTCTCATCCGCACTGAGGGCCTATCAACCACCAATCCGCACTGGGGCCTATCCACCTCCAATCCTCACTGGGGCCTATCCACCCCCAATCCACACTGGGGCCTATCCACCTCCAATCCGCACTGGGGCCTATCCACATCCAATCCACACAGGGGGCCTATCCACCAATCCACACTGGGGCCTACACGCCTCCAATCCGCACTGGGACCTATCCACCTCAAATCCGCACTGGGGGCCTACACACCTCCAATCCACACAGGTGGCCTATACACCTCCAATCCACACTGGGGGCCTATCCACCTTGCATCCACACTGGGGCCTCCACATCTCCAATCCGCACTGGGGGCCTATGCACCTCCAATCCGCACACTGGGGCCTACACACCTCCAATCCGCACTGGGGCCTATCCACCTCCAATCCGCACTAGGGGCTTACACACTTCAAATCTGCACTTGGGGTCTACACACTTAAAATCCACACAGGGGGCCTATCCACCAATCCACACTGGGGCCTACACACCTCCAATCCACACAGGGGGCCTATCCACCTCCAATCCACACAGGGGGCCTATCCACCTCCAATCCACACAGGGGGCCTATTCACCTCCAATGCACACTGGGGCCTATCCACTTCGCATCCGCACTGGGGGCCTAGCCACCTCCAATCCACACTGGGGCCTATCCACGTCCAATCCACACTGGGGCCTACCCACGTCCAATCCACACTGGGGGCCTATCCACCTCCAATTCACACTGGAAGCATATCCACATCCAATCAGCACAGTGGGCCTTTCCACCTCCAATCCGCACTGGGGGTCTTTCCACCTCCAATCCACACTGGGGGCCTATCCACCTCCAATCCACACTGGGGGCCTATCCACCTTGCATCCACACTGGGGACTACACACCTCCAATCCGCAATGGGGTCTATCCACATCCAATCTGCAATGGGGCCTATCCACAAATCCGCACTGGGGCCTATCCACATCCAATCCGCACTGGGGCCTTTCCACCAATCCACACTGGGGCCTATCCACCAATCCGCACTGTGGCCAACACACCTCCAATCCGCACTGGGGCCCATCCATCTCCAATCCGCACTGGGGGCCTACACACCTCCAATCCGCACTGGAGCCTATCCACCTCCAATCCGCACTGGGTCCTACACACCTCCAATCCACACAGGGGGCCTATCCACCTCCAATCCACACTGGGGGCCTATCCATCTTGCACCCGCACTGGGGCCTACACACCTCCAATCCGCACTGGGGGCCTATCCACCTCCAATCCGCATGGGGGCCTCCACACCTCCAATCCGCACTGGGGCCTATCCACCTCCAATCCGCACTGGAAGCCTACCTCGTCCAATCCACACTGGGACATATCCACCTCTAATCCACACTGGGGCCTATCCACCAATCCACACTGGGGCCGACATACCTCCAATCTGCACTGGGGGCTTATTCACCAATCCACACTGGGGCCTATCCACCTCCAATCCACACTGGGGCCTTCCCACCTCCAATCGCCACTGGGGGCCTATCCACCTCCAATCAGCACAGTGGGCCAATCCACCTCCAATCCACACAGTGGGCCTATCCACCTCCAATATACACTGGGGGCCTTTTCATATCCGATCCGCACTGGGGACCTATCCACCTCCAATCTGCACTGGGGGCCTTTCCACCTCCAGTCCGCACAGTGGGCCTATCCACCTCAAATCCGCACTGGGGGCCTTTCCACCTCCAATCCACACTGGGGACCTTTCCACCTCCAATCCACAATGGGGGCCTACACACCTCCAATCCACACTGGGGACTATCCACCTCGCATCCGCACTGAGGGCTTATCCACCACTAATCCGCACTAGGGCCTATCCACCTCCAATCCGCACTGGGGCATATCCACCAATCCGCACTGGGGCCTATCCACAATCCACACTGGGGGCCTACACACCTCCAATCCACACTGGGGCCTATCCCCATCCAGTCTGTACCGGGGGCCTACCCACCTCCAATCGACACTGGGGCCTATTCACCTCCAATCCACACTGGGGGCCTAACCACCTCGCTTCCCCACTGGGGGGCTAGCCAACTCCAATCCACACTGGGGCCTATCCACCAATCCACACTGGGGCCTACACACCTCCAATCCGCACTGGGGGCCTGGCCACCAATCCACACTGGGGGCCTATCTACCTCCAATCCACACAGTGGGCCAATCCACCTCCAATCCACACAGTGGGCCTATCCACCTCCAATATGCACTGGGGGCCTTTCCATCTCCAATCCGCACTGGGGGCCTATCCACCTCCAATATGCACTGGGGGCCTACACACCTCCAATCCACACTGGGGGCCTTTCCACCTCCAATCCACACTGGGGACTATCCACCTCGCATCGGCACTGAGGGCCTATCCACCACTAATCCACGCTGGGGCCTACACACCTCAAATCCGCACTGGAGCCTATCCACCTCCAATCCGCACTGGGGGCCTACACACCTCCAATCTACACAGCGGGCCTATCCACCTCCAATCCACACTGGGACCTATCCACCTTTAATCCACAATGGGGCATATCCACCAATCCACATTGAGGCCTACAAACCTCCAATCCGCACTGGGAGCTATCCATGTTTCCACACTGGGGGCCTTTCCACCTCCAATCCACACTGGGGACTATGCACCTCCAATCCACACTGGGGCCTACACACCTCCATTCCGCACTGGGGCCTTTCCACATCCAATCCGCATGGGGCCCTTTCCACCAATCCACACTCGGGGCCTACACACCTCGAATTCGCACTGGGTCCTATACACATTCAATCCGCACTGGGGCCTATCCACCAATCCGCACTGGTGCCGATCCACCTCGAATCCACACTGGGGCCTATCCACCAATCCGCACAGGGGCGTACACACCTCCAATCCGCACAGGGGTCTACACACCTCCTATCCGCACTGGGGCCTATCCACTTCCAATCCGCAGTGGGGGCCTACATACCTCCAATCCACACAGGGGGCCTATCCACCAATCCACACAGGGGCCTAACCACCTTCAATCCTCACTGGGGGGCCTATCAACCTCCAATCCGCACTGGGGGCCAATCAACCTCCAATCCGCACTGGGGGCCTGTCCACCAATCCACACTGGGGCCTATCCACCTCTAAAGCACACTGGGGCCCACCCATCTCCAATCCACACTGGGGGCCTATCCACCTCCAATATGCACTGGGGGATATCCACCAATCCGCACTGGGGGCCTATCCACCTCCAGTCCACACAGTGGGCCTATCCACCTCCAATCCGCCCCGGGGGCCTTTCCACCTCCAATCCGCACTGGGGGCCTATCCACCTCCAGTCCACACAGTAGGCCTATCCACCTCCAAACCACACTGGGGGCCTACACAGTGCCTCCAATCGACACTGGGGACTATCCACCTCGCATCCGCACTGAGGGCCTATCGACCACCAATCTGCTCTGGGGCCAATCCACTTCCAATCCTCACTGGGGCCTATCCACCAAACCACACTGGGGGCCTTCCCACCTACAATCCACACTGGGGCCAATCCACCTCAAATCCGTACTGGGGCCTATCCACCAATCCGCACTGGGGCCTACACACCTCCAATACACACTGGGGGCCTACACACCTCCAATCCACACAGGGGGCCTATCCACCAATCCACACTGGGGCCTGTCCACCTCCAATCCGCATTGGGGGCCTACACACCTCCAATCCGCACTGGGGGACTACACACCTCCAATCTACACAGGGGGCGTATCTACCTCCAATCCACACTGGGGCCTATCCACCTCTAATCCACAATGTGGCATATCCACCAATCCACACTGGGGCCTACATACCTCCAATCTGCACTGGGCGCCTATCCTCCATTCCACACTGGGGCCCTATCCACCTGCAATCTGCTCTGGGGCCAATCCACCTCCAATCCTCACTCGGGCCTATCCACCAATCCACACTGGGGGCCTACCCACCTAAAATCCACACTGGGGCCTATCCACTTCCAATCCGCACTGGGGCCTATCCACCAATCCTCACTGGGGCCTACACTTCTCCAATGCACATTGGGGGCCTACACACCTCCAATCTGCACTGGGCTCCTAGCCTCCATTTCACACTGGGGGCCTATCCACACTGGGGGCCTACCCACCTGCAATCCACACTGGGGGCCTACACACCTCCAATCCGCACTGGGGCCTACACACATCCAAACCGCACTAGGGGCCTATCCCCCTCTAATCCGCACTGGGGCCTATCCACCTTTCCACATTGGGGGCCTTTCCACCTCCAATCCACACTGGGGACAATCCACCTCCAATCCACACTGGGGCCTACACATCTCCAATCCGCCCTGGGCCCTATCCACATCCAATCCGGATGGGGGCCTATCCACCAATCCACACTGGGGTCTACACACCTCCAATCCGCACTGGGTCCTATCCACATTCAATCCGCACTGGGGACCTATCCACCAATCCGCACTGGGGCCTATCCACCTCCAATCCGCACTGGAGCCTATCCACCAATCCACACGGGGGCATACACACCTCCAATCCGCACAGGGACCTACACACATCCAAACCGCACTTGGGCCTATCCACTTCCAATCCACACAGGGGGCCTATCCACCAATCCACACAGGGGCCTATTCACCTCCAATCCTCACTGGGAGCCTATCAACCTCCATTCCGCACTGGGGGCCAATGAACCTCCAATCCACACTGGGGGCCTATCCACTAATCCACACTGGGGCCTATCCACCTCAAATCCACACTGGGGCCTACCCACCTGAAATCCACCTCCAATCAGCACAGTGGGATTATCCACCTCCAATCTACACAGTGAGCCTAAACACCTCCAATATGCACTGGGGGCCTTTCCACCTCCAATCCGCACTGGGGGCCTATCCACCTCCAATCCGCACTGGTGGTCTATCCACCTCCAGTCCACACAGTGGGCCTATCCACCTCCAATCCGCACTGGAGGCCTTTCCACCTCCAATCGGCACTGGGGGCCTATCTACCTCCAGTCCACACAGAGGCCCTATCCACCTCCAATCCACACTGGGGGCCTACACACCTCCAATCCACACTGGGGACTATCTACCTCTCATCGGCACTGAGGGCCTATCGACCACCAATCCGCACTGGGGCCTATCCACCTCCAATCCTCACTGGGGCCTATCCACCAATCCACACTGGGAGTCTACCCACCCCCAATCCACACTGGGGCCTATCCACCTCCAATCCGCACTGGGGCCTATCCACCAATCCGCACTGGAGCCTACACACCTCCAATCCACACTGGGGGCCTACACACCTCCAATCCACACAGGGGGCCTATCCACCAATCCACACTGGGGCCTACACACCTCCAATCTACGCAGGAGGCCTATCCACCTCCAATCCACACTGGGGCCTATCCACCTCCAATCCACACTGGGGCCTATCCACCTCCAATCCACAATGGGCATATCCACCAATCCACATTGGGGCCTACAAACCTCCAATACGCACTGGGGGCCTATCCACCTTTCCACACTGGGGGCCTTTCCACCTCCAATCCACACTGGGGACTATGCACCTCCAATCCACACTGGGGCCTACACACCTCCAATCCGCACTGGGGCCTTTCCATATCCAATCCGCATGGGGGCCTTTCCACCAATCCACACTGGAGGCCTACACACCTCGAATTCGCACTGGGTCCGATCCACATTCAATCCGCACTAGGGGCCTATCCACCAATCCGCACTGGGGCCTATCCACCTCCAAACCACACTGGGGCCTATCCACCAATCCGCACAGGGCCCTACACACCTCCAATCCGCACAGAGGCCTACACACCTCCAATCCGCACTGGGGCCTATCCACTTCCAATCCGCAGTGGGGGCCTACACACCTCCAATCTACACAGGGGTCCTATCCACCTCCAATCCACACTGGGGCCTATCAACCTCTAATCCACAATGTGGCATATCCACCAATCCACACTGGGGCCTACATACCTCCAATCTGCACTGGGCGCCTATCCTCCATTTCACACTGGGGGCCTATCCACCTGCAATCCACACTGGGGGCCTACACACCTCCAATCCGCACTGGGGCCTACACACATCCAATCCGCACTGGGGGCCTATCCACCTCTAATCCGCACTGCGGCCTATCCACCTTTGCACATTGGGGGCCTTTCCACCTCCAATCCAAACTGGGGACTATCCCCCTCCTATCCACACTGGGACCTACACATCTCCAATCCGCCCTGGGGCCTATCCACATTCAATCCGCACTGGGGGCCTATCCACCAATCCGCACAGGGGCCTATCCACCTCCAATCCGCACTGGGGTATATCAACCTCCAATCCGCACTGGGGGCCAATCAACCTCCAATCCGCTCTGCGGGCCTATCCACCTCCAGTCCACACAGTGGGCCTACACACCTCCAATCCACACTGGGGACTATCCACCTCGCATCCGCACTGAGGGCCTATCCACCTCCAATCCACACTGGGGGCCCACACACCTCCAATCCACACTGGGGGCCTACACACCTCCAATCTACACAGGGGGCCTATCCACCTCCAATCCACTCTGGGGCCTATCCACCTCAAACCACAATGGGTCATATACACCAATGCACACTGGGGCCTACATACCTCCATTCCGCACTGGGGGCCTATCCTCCATTCCACACTGAGGGCCTATCCGCCTCCAATCCACACAGTGGGCCTATCCACCTCCAATATGCACTGGGGGACATTTCACCTCCAATCCGCACTGGGGGCCTATACACCTCCAATCCGCACTGGGGCCTACACACATCCAATCCGCACTGGGGGCCTATCCATCTCCAATCCGCACTGGGGGACTTTCCACCTCCAATCCACACTGGGGCCTATCCACCAATCCACACTGGGGGCCTCACACCTCCAATTCACACTGTGGCCTATCCACATCCAATCAGCACTGGTGGCCTATCCACCATTCCGCACCGGGGCCTATCCACCTCCACTCCGCACCGGGGCCTACACACCTCCAGTCCACACAGGGGGCCTATCAACCAATCCACACAGGGGGCCTATCAACCAATCCACACAGGGGGCCTATCCACCAATCCGCACTGGGGCCTCTCCACCTGGTCGCCGCACTGGGGCCTACCCACCGCTCATCCAGTCTGGGGCCATACCCACTTCCAATCCACACTGGGGGCCTATCCACCTGACATCCACTCTGGGGCCTTTCCACTTCGCATCCAGACTGGGGCCCTACCCACCTCCAATATGCATTGGCCTATCCACCTCCAATCCATACTGGTGGCTTATATACCTCCAATCCACACTGGGGCTTACACACCTCCAATCCGCACTGGGGCCTATCCACCTCCAATCCACACTGGGGCCTATCCACCTCGCATCCGCACTGGGGGCCTACACACCTCCAATCCGCACAGGGGTCTACACACCTCCAAACCACACAATGGGCCTACCCGCCTCCAATCCGCACTGTGGCCTACACACCTCCAATCCGCACTGGGGGCCTACACACCTCCAATCCACACTGATGGCCTACACATCTCCAATCCACACTGGGGGCCTACCCACCTCCAATCCGCATTGGGGCCTATCCACAAATCCGCACTGGGGTCTACACACCTCCAATACACACTGGGGGCCTACACACCTGCAATCCACACAGGGGGCCTATCCACCAATCCCCACTGGGGCCTACACACCTCAAATCCGCACTGGGGCCTATCAACCTCCAATCCGCACTGGGGGCCTACACACCTCCAATCTACACAGGATGCCTATCCACCTTCAATCCACACTGGGGCCTATCCACCTCTAATCCACAATGGGGCATAACCACCAATCCACACTGGGGCTACATACCTCCAATCTGCACTGGGGGCCTATCCTCCATTCCACACTGGGGGCCTATCCACCTGCAATCCACACTGTGGCCTACCCACCTCCAATACACAATGGTGCCCTATCCACCTCCAATCCACACAGTGGGCCTATCCACCTCCAATCCACACAGTGGGCCTATCCACCTCCAATCCGCACTGGGGGACTTTCCACCTCCAATCCACACTGGGGCCTATCCACCAATCCACACTGGGGGCCTCACACCTCCAATCCACACTGGGGCCTATCCACATCCAATCAGCACTGGGGCCTATCCACCATTCTGCACTGGGGCCTATCCACCTCCACTCCGCACCGGGGCCTACACACCTCCAGTCCACACAGGGGGCCTATCAACCAATCCACACAGGGGGCCTATCCACCAATCCGCACTGGGGCCTCTCCACCTGGTCGCCGCACTGGGGCCTACCCACCTCGCATCCAGTCTGGGGCCCTACCCACTTCCAATCCACACTGGGGGCCTATCCACCTGGCATCCACTCTGGGGCCTATCCACTTCGCATCCAGACTGGGGCCCTACCCACCTCCAATACGCATTGGGTCTATACACCTCCAATCCACACTGGTGGCTTATATACCTCCAATCCACACTGGGGGCTTACACACCTCCAATCCGCACTGGGGCCAATCCACCTCCAATCCGCACTGGGGGCCTACACACCTCACATCCGCACTGGGGGCCTACACACCTCCAATCCGCACTGGGGCCTACACACCTCCAAACCACACAATGGGCCTACCCGCCTCCAATCCGCACTGGGGCCTATCCACAAATCCGCACTGGAGTCTACACACCTCCAATACACACTGGGGGCCTACACACCTCCAATCCGCACAGGGGGCCTATCCACCAATCCCCACTGGGGCCTACACACCTCAAATCCGCACTGGGACCTATCAACCTCCAATCCGCACTGGGAGCCTACACACCTCCAATCTACACAGGGTGCCTATCCACCTTCAATCCACACTGGGGCCTATCCACCTCTAATCCACAATGGGGCATAACCACCAATCCACACTGGGGCTTCATACCTCCAATCTGCACTGGGGGCCTATCCTCCATTCCACACTGGGGGCCTATCCACCTGCAATCCACACTGTGGCTGACCCACCTCCAATACACAATGGTGCCCTATCCACCTCCAATCCACACAGTGGGCCTATCCACCTCCAATCCACACAGTGGGCCTATCCACCTCCAATCCGCACTGGGGGACATTTCACCTCCAATCCGCACTGGGGGCCTACACACCTCCAATCCGCACTGGGGCCTACACACCTCCAATACACACTGGGGGCCTACACACCTCCAATCCCAACAGGGGGCCTATCCACCAATCCACACTGGGGCCTACACACCTCAAATCCGCACTGGGGCCTATCAACCTCCAATCCGCACTGGGGGCCTATCCACCTTCAATCCACACTGGGGCCTATCCACCTCTAAACCACAATGGGGCATATCCACCAATCCACACTGGGGCTACATACCTCCAATCTGCACTGGGGGCCTATCCTCCATTCCACACTGGGGGCCGAACCACCTGCAATCCACACTGGGGCCTACCCACCTCCAATCCACACTGGGGGCCTATCCACCTCCAATCCACACAGTGGGCCTATCCAATCCACACAGTGGGCCTATCCACTTCCAATCCGCACTGGGGGACATTTCACCTCCAATCTGCACTGGGGGCCTACACACCTCCAATCCGCACTGGGGACTATCCACCTCGCATCCGCACTGAGGGCCTATCCACCACCAATCTGCTCTGGGGCCTATCTACCTCCAATCCACACTGGGGGCTACCCACGTGCAATCCACATTGGGGCCTATCCACCAATCCACACTGGGGCCTACACACATCCAATGCACACTGGGGCCTATCCACCTCCAATCCACACCGGGGGCCTATCCACCTCCAATCTGCACTGAGGCCTACGCACCTCCAATCCGCACTGGGGCCTACACATCTCGCATCTGCACTGGGGTATCCCCCTCTCTTCCGCAGGGGGGCCTAACCACCTCCAATCCTCACTGGGGCCTATCCACCAATCCACACTGGGAGCCTACCCACCTCCAATCCACACTGGGGCCTATCCACCTCCAATCCGCACTGGGGCCTATTCACCTCCAATCCGCACTGGGGCCTATCCACCAATCCGCAATGGGTACTACACACCTCCAATCCACACTGGGGGCCTACACACCTCCAATCTACACAGCGGGCCTATCCACCTCCAATCCACTCTGGGGCCTATCCACCTCTAATCCACAATGGGGCATATCCACCAATCCACACTGGGGCCTACATACCTCCAATCTGCACTGGGGGCCTATCCTCCATTCCACACTGGGGGCCTATCCACCTGTAATCCACACTGGGGCTTACCCACGTCCAATACACACTGGTGCCCTATCCACCTCCAATCCACACAGTGGGCCTATCCACCCCCAATCCACACAGTGGGCCTATCCACTTCCAATCCGCACTGGGGGACATTTCACCTCCAATTCGCACTGGGGGCCTACACACCTCCAATCCGCACTGGGGACTATCCAGCTCGCATCCACACTGAGGGCCTATCCACCACCAATCTGCTCTGGGGCCTATCCACCTCCAATCCACACTGGAAGCTACCCACCTGCAATCTTCATTGGGGCCTATCCACCAATCCACACTGGGGCCTACACACATCCAATCCGCACTGGGGCCTACACATCTCGCATCTGCACTGGGGCCTATCCACCTCACATCCGCACTGGGGCCTATCCACCACACTTCCGCACTGGGCCTATGCACCTCACATCCGATCTGGGGCCTATCCACCTTGTATCCACTCTGGGGCCTATCCACCTCACATCCGCACTGGGGCCTATCCACCTCACATCCGCACTGGGGCCTATCCACCTCACATCCGCACTGGGGCCTATACACATCACTTCTGCACTGGGGCCTATCTACCTCATATCTGTTCTGGGGCCTATCCACCTCACATCCGCACTGGGGCCTATACACATCACTTCTGCACTGGGGCCTATCCACCTCACATCCGCACTGGGGCCTATACACATCACTTCTGCACTGGGGCCTATCTACCTCATATCTGTTCTGGGGCCTATCCACCTCATATCCGCTCTGGGGCCTATCTACCTCGCATCCACTCTGGGAACTATCCACGACCAATCCACACTGGGGCCTACATACCTCCAATCCGCACTGGAGGACTATCCACCAATCCACACTGGGGGCCTATCCACCTCCAATCCACACTGGGGCCTTCCCACCTCCAATCCACACTGGGGCCTACACACCTCCAATCCGCACTGGGGGCCTACACATCTCCAATCCACACTGGGGGCCTACACACCTCCAATCCACACTGGGGGCCTACCAACCTCCAATCCACACTGGGGCCTATCCACCTCCAATCCGCACTGGGGCCTATCCACCAATCTGCACTGGGGCCTACACATGTCCAACACACACTGGGGGCCTACACACCTCCAATCCACACAGAGGACCTATCCACAAATCCACACTGGGGCCTACACACCTCAAATCCGCACTGGGACCTATCAACCTCCAATCCGCACTGGAGGCCTACACACCTCCAATCTACAAAGGGTGCCTATCCACCTCACATCCGCACTGGGGCCTATCCACCACACTTCCGCACTGGGCCTATGCACCTCACATCCGATCTGGGGCCTATCCACCTTGTATCCACTCTGGGGCCTATCCACCTCACATCCGCACTGGGGCCTATCCACCTCACATCCGCACTGGGGCCTATCCACCTCACATCCGCACTGGGGCCTATACACATCACTTCTGCACTGGGGCCTATCTACCTCATATCTGTTCTGGGGCCTATCCACCTCACATCCGCACTGGGACCTATACACATCACTTCTGCACTGGGGCCTAT
This sequence comes from Leucoraja ocellata, assembly GCA_036785375.1. Classification (NCBI taxonomy): domain Eukaryota; kingdom Metazoa; phylum Chordata; class Chondrichthyes; order Rajiformes; family Rajidae; genus Leucoraja; species Leucoraja ocellata. Next base: position 54,217 of record JAWMAR010002227.1, on the reverse strand, counting down.
CCACCTCACATCCGCACTGGGGCCTATACACATCACTTCTGCACTGGGGCCTATCTACCTCATATCTGTTCTGGGGCCTATCCACCTCATATCCGCTCTGGGGCCTATCTACCTCGCATCCACTCTGGGAACTATCCACGACCAATCCACACTGGGGCCTACATACCTCCAATCCGCACTGGAGGACTATCCACCAATCCACACTGGGGGCCTATCCACCTCCAATCCACACTGGGGCCTTCCCACCTCCAATCCACACTGGGGCCTACACACCTCCAATCCGCACTGGGGGCCTACACATCTCCAATCCACACTGGGGGCCTACACACCTCCAATCCACACTGGGGGCCTACCAACCTCCAATCCACACTGGGGCCTATCCACCTCCAATCCGCACTGGGGCCTATCCACCAATCTGCACTGGGGCCTACACATGTCCAACACACACTGGGGGCCTACACACCTCCAATCCACACAGAGGACCTATCCACAAATCCACACTGGGGCCTACACACCTCAAATCCGCACTGGGACCTATCAACCTCCAATCCGCACTGGAGGCCTACACACCTCCAATCTACAAAGGGTGCCTATCCACCTCACATCCGCACTGGGGCCTATCCACCACACTTCCGCACTGGGCCTATGCACCTCACATCGGGAGCGGGTGGAGCGGTGGAGGAGCGCTGCTGCTGCTGCTGCTGCGGCCCGACCGGAGAGTCGGAGGCTCCAACGGCAGGTCTGTGGACGGCGGCACCGGGAGCCCGCGGCTCCCTGGAGGGAGACCGCTTTTCAGGGCTCTCACAACGGCGACTTCTCCCGCCCGAGTTGCGGGGTCGAAGAGCTCCTGGAGCGGGGCCTACATCACTGTTCCGCGCGGCTTGGAATGGCCGCGGGACTCTGCGAGCGCACACTGGGGGCTCTAACACCAAGACCCGGTGTGCGACCTCGCACCACCCGGCGTGGCTTTAATGGCCGCGGGACAATCGCCATCGCCAGCCGGGGGCTTTGACTTTGACTGTGACATGGGGGGGGGGGGGGAGTGCAGTGGAGAGATAAGTTTATTTGGCCTTCCATCACAGCGATGTGATGGATGTTTATGTAAATTATGTTGTGTCTTGGGTCTATGTGTTTGTCATGTATGGCTGCAGAAACGGCATTTCGTTTGGACCTGAAGGGGTCCAAATGACAATTAAATGTGTCTTGTATCTTGTATCTTGTATCTTGTACCTCCAATCCTCACTGGGGCCTATCCACCAATCCACACCGGGGGACTACCCACCTCCAATCCACACTGGGGCCTACATACCTCCAATCCGCACTGGAGGCCTATCCACCAATCCACACTGAGGGCCTATCCACCTCCAATCCACACTGGGGCCTTTCCACCTCCAATCGCCACTGGGGGCCTATCCATCTCCAATCAGCACAGTGGGCCAATCCACCTCCAATCCACACAGTGGGCCTATCTACCTCCAATATGCACTGGGGGCCTTTCCACCTATAATCCGCACTGGTGCCTTTCCACCTCCAATCCGCACTGGGGGCCTATCCACCTCCAATCTGCACTGGGGGCCTATCCACCTCCAGTCCGCACAGTGGGCCTATCCACCTCCAATCCGCATTGGGGGCCTTTCACCTCCAATCCACACTGGGGGCCTTTTCACCTCCAATCCACACTGGGGGCCTACACAACTCCAATCCGCACTGGGGACTATCCACCTCGCATCCGCACTGAGGGCCTATCCACCACTAATCCGCACTGGGTCCTAGCCACCTCCAATCTGCACTGGGGCCTATCCGCCAATCCACACTGGGGTCTATCCATCAATCCACACTGGGGGCCTACACACGTCCAATCCACACTGGGGCCTATTCCCATCCAATCCGTACTGGGGGCCTGCCCACGTCCAATCGACACTGAGGCCTATTCACCTCCAATCCGCACTGGGGCCTATCCACGAATCCGCACTGGGGCCTACACACCTCCAATCCACACAGGGGCCAATCCACCAATCCACACTGGGGCCTTCACACCTCCAATACGCACAGGGGCCTATCCACCTCCAATTCACATTGGGGGCCTACACACCACCAATCCACACAGGGGGCCTATCCACCTCCAATCCACACTTGGGGCCTATCCACCTTGCATCCGCACTGGGGGCCTATACACCTCCAATCCACACTGGGGCCTATCCACCTCTAATCCACACTGGGGCCTATCCACCAATCCACACTGGGGCTTCCAACCTCCAATCCACACTGGGGCCTATCCACCAATCCACACTGGGCCTATCCACCACCAATCCACACTGGGGGCCTTTCCACCTCCAATCCACACTGGGGCCCTTTCCACCTCCAATCCACACTGGGGACTATCCACCTCCAATCCACACTGGGGGCCTACACACCTCCAATCCACACTGGGGCCTATCCACATTCAATCCGCACTGGGGGCCTATCCACCAATCCGCACTGGGGCCTATCCACCTCCAATCCGCACTCGGGGCCTTCACACCTCCAATCCACAATGGGGGCCTACACACCTCCAATCCGCACTGGAAGCCTACACACCTCCAATCCACACTGGGGGCCTATCCACCAATCCGCACTGGGGCATATCCACCTCCAATCCGCACTGGGCCTATCCACCAATCCGCACTGGGGCCTACACACCTCCAATCCGCACTGGGGCTTATCCACCTCCAATCCCCACTGGGGGCTACACACCACCAATCCAACCAGGGAGCCTATCCACCAATCCACACAGGGGGCCTGTCCAACAATCCACACAGGGGCCTATCCACCTTCAATCCGCACTGGGGGCCTAACATCCTCCATTCCGCTCTGGGGGCCCATCAAGCTCCAATCCGCACTGGGGGCCTAACATCCTCCATTCCGCTCTGGGGGCCCATCAAGCTCCAATCCGCACTGGGGGCCTATCCATCAATCCACACTGGGGCCTATCCACCTCTAATCCACATCGGGGGTCTATCCACCTCCAATCCACACTGGGGGCCTTTCCACCTCCAATCCACACTGGGGACCTACACACCTCCAATCTACACTGGGGCCATCCACCTCCAATCCGCACTGGGGCGTATCCACCAATCCGCACTGGGGCCTACAAACGTCCAATCCACACTGGGGCCTATCAAACTCCAATCCGCACTGGGGTCTACACACCTCCAATCCAAAAAGGTGGCCTACACACCTCCAATCCACACTGGGAACCTAACCACCTCCAATCCACACTGCGGCCTATCCACCTCCAATCCGCACTGGGGCCTATCCACCAATCCGCACTGGGGCCTATCCACCAATCCGCACTGGGGGCCTTCCCACCTCCGATCCGCACTGTGGCCGATCAACCGCCAAACCGCACTGGGGGCCTACACACCTCCAATCCACACAGGGGGCCTATCCACAAATCCACACTGGGGGCCTTCACACATCCAATCTGCACTGGGACCTATCCACCTCAAATCCACACTGGGGGGCCTGTGCACCAATCCACACTGGGGCCTATCCACCAATCCACACTGGAGCCTACAAACCTGCAATCCGCACCGGGGGCCTACCCACCTTTCCACACTGGGGGCCTATCCATCTCCAATACACACTGGGGCCTACCCGCGTCCAATCCACACTGGGGTCCTATCCACCTCCAATCCACACAGTGGGCCTATCCACCAATCCACACTGGGGACTATACACCTCGCATCCGCACTGAGGGCCTATCCACCACCAGACTGCTCTGGGGCCTATCCACCTCCAATCCTCACTGGGGCCTATCCACCAATCCACACTGGGGGGGCCTATCCATCTCCAATCCGCACTGGGGCCTATCCACCTCCAATGCGCACTGGGGCCTATCCACCAATCCGCACTGGGGCCTATCCACCAATCCGCACTGTGGCCAACACACCTCCAATCCGCACTGGGGCCCATCCACCTCCAATCCGCACTGGGGGCCTACCCACCTCCAATCCACACTGGGGCCCATCCACCTCCAATCCACACTGGGGGCCTACAAATCTCCAATCCACACTGGGGGCTTACCCACCTCCAATCCACACTTGGGGCCTATCCACCTTGCATCTGCACTGGGGTCTACACACCTCCAATCCACACTGGGGGCCTATCCACGTCCAATCCACTCTGGGGCCTATCCACCTCTAATCCACAATGGGTCATATCCACCAATGCACACTGGGGCCTACATACCTCCAATCTGCACTGGGGGCCTATCCTCCATTCCACACTGGGGGCCTATCCACCTGCAATCCACACTTGGGCTTAACCACCTCCAATACACACTGGTGCCCTATCCGCCTCCAATCCACACAGTGGGCCTATGCACCTCCAATCCACACCGTGGGCCTATCCACCTCCAATCCGCACTGGGGGACATTTCACCTCCAATCCGCACTGGGGGCCTACACACCTCCAATCCGCACTGGGGCCGCCACACATCCAATCCGCACAGGGGGCCAAGCCACCTCCAATCCGCACTGGGGGACTTACCACCTCCAATCCGCACTGGGGGCCTATCCACCTCCAATCCACACTGGGGCCTATCCACCAATCCACACTGGGGGCCTCACACCTCCAATCTACACTGGGGCCTATCCACATCCAATCATCACTGGGGGCCTATCCACCATTCCGCACTGGGGCCTATCCACCTCCACTCCGCACCGGGCTACACACCTCCAGTCCACACAGGGGGCCTATCCACCAATCCACACAGGGGACCTATCCACCAATCCGCACTGGGGCCTATCCACCTGGTCGCCGCACTGGGGCCTACCCACCTCGCATCCAGTCTGGGGCCCTACCCACCTCCAATCCACATGGGGAACTATCCACCTGGCATCCACTCTGGGGCCTATCCACCTCGCATCCAGTCTGGGGGCCTACACACCTCCAATCCGCATTGGGGCCTATCCACCTCCAATCCACACTGGTGGCTTATATACCTCAAATCCACACTGGGGGCTTACACACCTCCAATCCGTACTGGGGCCTATCCACCTCCAATCCACACTGGGGCCTATCCACCTCGCAACCGCACTGGGGGGCCTACTCACCTCCAATCCGCACTGGGGCCTATCCACCAATCCACACTGGGGCCTACACACCTCCAATAAACACTGGGGGGCTACACACCTCCAATCCACACAGGGGGCCTATCCACCAATCCACACTGGGCCCTACACACCTCAAATCCGCACTGGGGCCTATCAGCCTCCAATCCGCACTGGGGGCCTACACACCTCCAATCTACACAGGGGGCCTATCCACCTCCAATCCACACTGTGGCCTATTCACCTCTAATCCACAATGGGGCATATCCACCAATCCACACTGGGGCTAGATACCTCCAATCTGCACTGGGGCCTATCCTCCATTCCACACTGGAAGCCGATCCACCTGCAATCCACACTGGGGCTTACCCACCTCCAATCCACACTGGGGGCCTATCCACCTCCAATCCACACAGTGAGGCTATGCACCTCCAATCCACACAGTGGGCCTATCCACTTCCAATCCGCACTGGGGGACATTTCACCTCCAATCCGCACTGGGGCCCTACACACCTCCAATCCGCACTGGGGACTATCCAACTCCAATCCACACTGGGGGCTACCCAACCGCAATCCGCATTGGGGCCTACACACCAATCCACACTGGGGCCTACACACATCCAATCCACACTGGGGCCTATCCAGCTCCAATCCACACTGGGGTCTACGCACCTCCAATCCGCACTGGGGCCTACACATCTCGCATCTGCACTGGGGCCTATCCACCTCCCTTCCGCAATGGGGCCTATCCACCTCACATCCGCACTGGGTCCTATCCACCTCACATCCGCACTGGGGCCTATCCACCTCACTTCCGCAGTGGCCCTATGCACCTCACATCCGATCTGGGGCCTATCCACCTCGTATCCACTCTGGGGCCTATCCACCTCACATCCGCACTGGGGCCTATCCATCTCACATCCGCACTGGGGCCTAACCACCTCACATCCGCACTGGGGCCTATACACCTCACTTCCGCACTGGGGCCTATCCACCTCATATCCGCTCTGGGGCCTATCCAACTCAATCCACACAGTGGGCCTATCTACGTCCAATATGCACTGGGGGCCATTCCACCTATAATCCGCACTGGGGGCCTTTCCACCTCCAATCCACACTGGGGGCCTTTCCACCTCCAATCCATACTGGGAGCCTTTACACCTCCAATCCACACGGGGAACTATCCACCTCGCATCCGCACTGGGGCCTAGCCACCTCCAAACCGCACTGTGGCCTATCCGCCAATCCACATTGGGGGCCTACACACCTCCAATCCGCACTGGGGCCTATCCAGGAATCCGCACTGGGGCCTACACACCTCCAATCCGCACTGTGGCCTATCAACCTCCAATCCGCACTGGGGGCCTACACACCTCCAATCCACACAGGGGACCAATTCACCAATCCGCACTGGGGCCTACACACCTCCAATCCACACAGGGTGCCTATCCACCTCCAATCCACACTTGGGGCCTATCCACCTCGCATCCGCACAGGGGATCTATCCACCTCCAATCCACACTGGGGCCTACCCACCTCCAATCCACACTGGGGGCCTATCCACCTCCAATCCACACAGTGGGCCTATCCACCAACAATCCACACAGAGGGCCTATCCACCTTGCATCCGCACTGGGGCCTACACACCTCCAATCCGCACTGGGGCCTATCCAGGAATCCGCACTGGGGCCTACACACCTCCAATCCGCACTGTGGCCTATCAACCTCCAATCCGCACTGGGGGCCTACACACCTCCAATCCACACAGGGGACCAATTCACCAATCCGCACTGGGGCCTACACACCTCCAATCCACACAGGGTGCCTATCCACCTCCAATCCACACTTGGGGCCTATCCACCTCGCATCCGCACTGGGGATCTATCCACCTCCAATCCACACTGGGGCCTACCCACCTACAATCGCACTGGGGGCCTACACACGTCCAATCCGCACTGGGGGCCTATCCACCAATCCACACTGGGGCATACACACCTCCAATCCACACAGGGGGCCTATTCACCTCCAATCCACACAGGGGGCCTATCCACCTCGCATCCGCACTTGAGGCCAATCCACTTCCAATCCACACTGGAGTCTTCCACCAATCCACACTGGGGCCTACATACCTCCAATCCGCACTGGGGGGGCCTGTCCACCAATCCACACTGGGGCCTATCCCCCTCCAATCCACACTGGGGCCTACCCACCTCCAATCAACACTGGGGGCCTAACCTCCTCCAATCAGCACAGTGGGCCAATCCACCTCCAATCCACACAGTGGGTCTATTCACCTCCAATACGCTCTGGGGCCCTTTCCACCTCCAATCCGCACTGGGGGCCTATCCACCTCCAATCCACACTGGGGTCTTCCACCAATCCACACTGGGGCCTACATACCTCCAATCCGCACTGGGGGGCCTGGCCACCAATCTACACTGGGGCCTATTCACCTCCAATCCACACTGGGGCTTACCCACCTCCAATCAACACTGGGTGCCTATCCACCTCCAATCCACACAGTGGGCCTATTCACCTCCAATACGCTCTGGGGCCCTTTCCACCTCCAATCCGCACTGGGGGCCTATCCACCTCCAATCTGCACTGGGGGCCATCACACCACCAATCCACACTAGGGACTATCCACCTCGCATCCACACTGGGGCCTATCCACCACCAATCCGCACTGGGAGCATACACACCTCCAATCCACACAGGGGGCCTATTCACCTCCAATCCACACAGGGGGCCTATCCACCTCCAATCCACACTGGGGTCTTCCACCAATCCACACTGGGGCCTACATACCTCCAATCCGCACTGGGGGGCCTGGCCACCAATCCACACTGGGGCCTATCCACCTCCAATCCACACTGGGGCTTACCCACCTCCAATCAACACTGGGGGCCTATCCACCTCCAATCCACACAGTGGGCATATTCACCTCCAATACGCTCTGGGGCCCTTTCCACCTCCAATCCGCACTGGGGGCCTATCCACCTCCAATATGCACTGGGGGCCTTTCCACCTCCAATCCGCACTGGGGGCCTATCCACCTCCAATCCGCACTGGGGGCCATCACATCACCAATCCACACTAGGGACTATCCACCTCGCATCCGCACTGAGGGCCTATCCACCTCCAATCCGCACTGGGGCCTATCCACCAATACGCACTGGGGCCTATCCACCAATCCGCACTGGGGGCCTACACACGTCCGATCCGCACTGTGGCCAATCAACCTCCAAACCGCACTGGGGGCCTACACACCTCCAATCCACACAGGGGGCCTATCCACAAATCCACACTGGGGGCCCACACACCTCCAATCCGCACTGGGGCCTATCCAATCCGCACTGGGGGGCCTGTCCACCAATCCACACTGGGGCCTATCCACCAATCCACACTGGGGTCTACAAACCTCCAATCCGCACCGAGGGCCTATCCACCTTTCCACACTGGGGGCCTATCCAGCACCAATCCACACTGGGGCATACCCACGTCCAATCCACACTGGGGGCCTATCCACCTCCAATCCACACAGTGGGCCTATCCACCACCAATCCACACTGGGGGCCTTTCCACCTCCAATCCAAACTGGGGACTATCCACCTCCAATCTGCACTGGCGGCCTATCCACCAATCCGCACTGGGGCCTATCCACCTCCAATCTGCACTGGGGCCTATCCACCAATCCACACTGGGGGCCTACACACCTCCAATCAGCACTGGGGCCTATCCACATCGAATCTGTACTAGGGTTCTACCCACCTCCAATCCACACTGGGGCCTATCCACCAATCCGCACCGAAAGCCTACACACCTCCAATCCGCACTGTGGCCTATCAACCTCGAAACCGCACTGTGGGCCTATCCACCAATCCGCACTGGGTCTACTCACTTCCAATTACACAGGGGGGCCTATCCACCAATCCACACTGGGGCCTACACATCTCTAATCCGCACTGGGGCCTATCCACCTCCAATCTGCACTGGGGTCCTACACACCTCCAATCCACACAGGGGTCCTATCCACCTCTAATCCATACTGGGGCCTAACCACCAATCCAAACTGGGGCCTATCCACCAATGGACACTGGGGCCTACAAACCTCCAATCCGCACTGGGGGCCTATCCACCTTTCCACACTGGGGGCCTATCCACCTCCAATCCACACTGGGGGCCTATCCACCTCCAATTCACACAGTGGGCCTATCCACCACCAATCCACACTGGGGCCTATCCACCAATCCGCACTGGGGGCCTACACACCTCCGATCCGCACTGTGGCCGATCAACCTCCAAACCGCACTGGGGCCTACACACCTCCAATCCACACAGGGGGCCTATCCACAAATCCACACTGGGGCCCTACACACCTCCAATCCGCACTGGGGCCTATCCACCTCCAATCCGCACTGGGGGGCCTGTCCACCAATCCACACTGGGGCCTATCCACCAATCCACATTCGGGCCTTCAAACCTCCAATCCGCACCGGGGGCCTATCCACCTTTCCACACTGGGGGCCTATCCACCACCAATCCACACTGGGGCCTACCCATGTCCAATCCACACTGGGGGCCTATCCACCTACAATCCACACAGTGGGCCTATCCACCACCAATCCACACTGGGGGCCTTTCCACCTCCAATCCAAACTGGGGACTATCCACCTCCAATCCACACTGGGGGCCTATCCACCAATCCGCACTGGGGCCTATCCACCTCCAATCTGCACTGGGGCCTATCCACCAATCTGCACTGGGGCCTACACACATCCAATCCGCACCGGGGCCTATCCACTTCCAATCCGCACTGGGGCCTATTCACCAATCCACACTGGGGGCCTACACACCTCCAATCAGCACTGGGGCCTATCCACATCCAATCTGTACTAGGGGCCTACCCACCTCCAATCCACACTGGGGCCTATCCACATCCAATCCGCACTGGGGCCTATCCACCAATCCGCACTGGAGGCCTACACACCTCCAATCCGCACTGTGGCCTATCAACCTCGAAACCGCACTGTGGGCCTATCCACCAATCCGCACTGGGTCTACTCACCTCCAATTACACAGGGGGGCCTATCCACCAATCCACACTGGGGCCTACACATCTCCAATCCGCACTGGGGCCTATCCACCTCCAATCCGCACAGGGGGCCTACACACCTCCAATCCACACAGGGGTCCTATCCACCTCTAATCCATACTGGGGCCTAACCACCAATCCAAACTGGGGCCTATCCACCAATCGACACTGGGGCCTACAAACCTCCAATCCGCACTGGGGGCCTATTCCACCTTTCCACACTGGGGGCCTATCCACCTCCAATCCACACTGGGGGCCTATCCACCTCCAATTCACACAGTGGGCCTATCCACCACCAATCCACACTGGGGCCTATCCACCAATCCGCACTGGGGGCTTACACACCTTCGATCCGCACTGTGGCCGATCAACCTCCAAACCGCACTGGGGGACTACACACCTCCAATCCACACTGTGGGCCTATCCACCTCCAATTCACACAGTGGGCCTATCCACCACCAATCCACACTGGGGCCTATCTACAAATCCACACTGGGGGCCTACACACCTCCAATCCGCACTGTGGCCGATCCACCTCCAATCCGCACTGGGGGGGGCCTGTCCACCAATCCACACTGGTGCCTATCCACCAATCCACACTGGGGCCTATCCACCTCCAATCCGCACTGGGGGCCTATCCACCTTTCCACACTGGGGGCTTATCCACCACCAATCCACACTGGGGCCTACCCACGTCCAATCCACTCTGGGGGCCTATCCACCTCCAATCCACACAGTGGGCCTATCCACCACCAATCCACACTTAGGGCCTTTCCACCTCCAATCCAAACTGGGGAATATCCACCTCCAATCTGCACTGGGGCCTATCCACCAATCTGCACTGGGGCCTACACACATCCAATCCGCACCGGGGCCTATCCACTTCCAATCCGCACTGGGGCCTATCCACCAATCCACACTGGGGGCCTACACACATCCAATCAGCACTGGGGCCTATCCACATCCAATCTGTACTAGGGTTCTACCCACCTCCAATCCACACTGGGGCCTATCCACATCCAATCCGCACTGGGGCCTATCCACCAATCCGCACTGGAGGCCTACACACCTCCAATCCGCACTGTGGCCTATCAACCTTAAAATCGCACTGTGGGCCTATCCACCAATCTGCACTGGGTCTACTCACCTCCAATTACACAGGGGGGCCTATCCACCAATCCACACTGGGGCCTACACATCTCCAATCCGCACTGTGGGCCTATCCACCTCCAATCCACACTGGGGGCCTATCCACCTCCAATTCACACAGTGGGCCTATCCACCACCAATCCACACTGGGGCCCTTTCCACCTCCAATCCAAACTGGGGACTATCCACCTCCAATCCGCTCTGGGGGCCTATCCACCAATCCGCACTGGAGCCTAAACACATCCAATTTGCACGGGGGCCTATCCACCAATCCGCACTTGGGCCTATCCACATCCAATCCGCACTGGGGCCTATCCACCAATCCGCACTGGAGGCCTACACACCTCCAATCCGCACTGTGGCCAATCAACCTCGAAATCGCACTGTGGGCCTATCCACCAATCCGCACTGGGTCTACTCACCTCCAATTACACAGGGGGGCCTATCCACCAATCCACACTGGGGCCTACACATCTCCAATCCGCACTGGGGCCTATCCACATCCAATCCGCACTGGGGGCCTACACACCTCCAATCCACACAGGGTCCTATCCACCTCTAACCCATACTGTGGCCTAACCACCAATCCAAACTGGGGCCTATCCACCAATCGACACTGGGGCTTACAAACCTCCAATCCGCACTGGGGGCCTATCCACCTTTCCACACTGGGGGTCTATCCACCTCCAATCCACACTGGGGGCCTATTCACCTCCAATTCACACAGTGGGCCTATCCACCACCAATCCACACTGGGGCCTATCCACCTCCAATCCGCAACGGGGGCCTATCCACCTTTCCACACTGGGGGCTTATCCACCACCAATCCACACTGGGGCCTACCCACGTCCAATCCACTCTGGGGGCCTATCCACCTCCAATCCACACAGTGGGCCTATCCACCACCAATCCACACTGGGGGCCTTTCCACCTCCAATCCAAACTGGGGAATATCCACCTCCAATCTGCACTGGGGCCTATCCACCAATCTGCACTGGGGCCTACACACATCCAATCCGCACCGGGGCCTATCCACTTCCAATCCGCACTGGGGCCTATCCACCAATCCACACTGGGGGCCTACACACATCCAATCAGCACTGGGGCCTATCCACATCCAATCTGTACTAGGGTTCTACCCACCTCCAATCCACACTGGGGCCTATCCACATCCAATCCGCACTGGGGCCTATCCACCAATCCGCACTGGAGGCCTACACACCTCCAATCCGCACTGTGGCCTATCAACCTCGAAATCGCACTGTGGGCCTATCCACCAATCTGCACTGGGTCTACTCACCTCCAATTACACAGGGGGGCCTATCCACCAATCCACACTGGGGCCTACACATCTCCAATCCGCACTGGGGGCCTATCCACCTCCAATCTACACTGGGGGCCTATCCACCTCCAATTCACACAGTGGGCCTATCCACCACCAATCCACACTGGGGCCCTTTCCACCTCCAATCCAAACTGGGGACTATCCACCTCCAATCCGCTCTGGGGGCCTATCCACCAATCCGCACTGGAGCCTAAACACATCCAATCTGCACTGGGGCCTATCCACCAATCCGCACTGGAGGCCTACACACCTCCAATCCGCACTGTGGCCAATCAACCTCGAAATCGCACTGTGGGCCTATCCACCAATCCGCACTGGGTCTACTCACCTCCAATTACACAGGGGGGTCTATCCACCAATCCACACTGGGGCCTACACATCTCCAATCCGCACTGGGGCCTATCCACATCCAATCCGCACTGGGGGCCTACACACCTCCAATCCACACAGGGTCCTATCCACCTCTAACCCATACTGTGGCCTAACCACCAATCCAAACTGGGGCCTATCCACCAATCGACACTGGGGCTTACAAACCTCCAATCCGCACTGGGGGCCTATCCACCTTTCCACACTGGGGGTCTATCCACCTCCAATCCACACTGGGGGCCTATTCACCTCCAATTCACACAGTGGGCCTATCCACCACCAATCCACACTGGGGCCCTTTCCACCTCCAATCCAAACTGGGGACTATCCACCTCCAATCCACTCTGGGGGCCTATCCACCAATCCGCACTAGAGCCTAACCACATCCAATTTGCACGGGGGCCTATCCACCAATCCGCACTTGGGCCTACACACATCCAATCCGCTCTGGGGGCCTATCCACCAATCCGCACTGGAGCCTAACCACATCCAATTTGCACGGGGGCCTATCCACCACTCCGCACTGGGGCCTACACACATCCAATCCGCACCAGGGCCTATCCACTTCCAATCCGCACTGGGGCCTATTCACCAATCCACACTGGGGGCCTACACACCTCCAATCAGCACTGGGGCCTATCCACATCCAATCTGTACTAGGGTTCTACCCATCTCCAATCCACACTGGGGCCTATCCACATCCAATCCGCACTGGGGCCTATCCACCAATCCGCACTGGAGGCCTACACACCTCCAATCCGCACTGTGGCCTATCAACCTCGAAACCGCACTGTGGGCCTATCCACCAATCCGCACTGGGTCTACTCACCTCCAATTACACAGGGGGGCCTATCCACCAATCCACACTGGGGCCTACACATCTCCAATCCGCACTGGGGCCTATCCATCTCCAATCCGCACTGGGGGCCTACACACCTCCAATCCACACAGGGGTCCTATCCACCTCTAATCCATACTGGGGCCTAACCGCCAATCGAAACTGGGGCCTATCCACCAATCGACACTGGGGCCTACAAACCTCCAATCCGCACTGGGGGCCTATCCACCTTTCCACACTGGGGGCCTATCCACCTCCAATCCACACTGGGGGCCTATCCACCTCCAATTCACACAGTGGGCCTATCCACCACCAATCCACACTGGGGCTTATCCACCAATCCGCACTGGGGGCCTACACACCTCCAATCCACACAGGGGGCCTATCCACAAATCCACACTGGGGGCCTACACACCACCAATCCACACTGGGGCCTATCCACCTCCAATCCGCAACGGGGGCCTATCCACCTTTCCACACTGGGGGCTTATCCACCACCAATCCACACTGGGGACTAACCACGTCCAATCCACACTGGGGGCCTATCCACCTCCAATCCACACAGAAGGCCTATCCACCACCAATCCACACTGGGGGCCTTTCCACCTCCAATCCAAACTGGGGACTATCCACCTCCAATCCGCACTGGGGGCCTATCCACCAATCCGCACTGGGGCCTATCCACCTCCAATCTGCACTGGAGCCTATCCACCAATCTGCACTGGGGCCTACACACATCCAATCCGCACCGGGGCCTATCCACTTCCAATCCGCACTGGGGCCTATCCACCAATCCACACTGGGGGCCTACACACCTCCAATCAGGACTGGGGCCTATCCACATCCAATCTGTACTAGGGTTCTACCCACCTCCAATCCACACTGGGGCCTATCCACATCCAATCCGCACTGGGGCCTATCCACCAATCCGCACTGGAGGCCTACACACCTCCAATCCGCACGGTGGCCTATCAACCTCGAAATCGCACTGTGGGCCTATCCACCAATCCGCACTGGGTCTACTCACCTCCAATTACACAGGGGGGCCTATCCACCCATCCACACTGGGGCCTACACACCTCCAATCCGCACTGGGGCCTATCCACCTCCAATCCGCACTGGGGGCCTACACACCTCCAATCCACGCAGGGGCCCTATCCACCTCTAATCCATACTGTGGCCTAACCAGCAATCCAAACTGGGGCCTATCCACCAATCCACACTGGGGCCTACACACCTCCAATCCGCACTGGGGCCTATCAACCTCCAATCCGCACTGGGGGCCTACACACCTCCAATCCACGCAGGGGCCCTATCCACCTCTAATCCATACTGTGGCCTAACCACCAATCCAAACTGGGGCCTATCCACCAATGGACACTGGGGCCTTCAAACCTCCAATCCGCACTGGGGGCTTATCCACCTTTCCACACTGGGGGCCTATCCACCTCCAATCCACACTGGGGGCCTATCCACCTCCAATTCACACAGTGGGCCTATCCACCACCAATCCACACTGGGGGCCTTTCCACCTCCAATCCAAACTGGGGACTATCCACCTCCAATCCGCTCTCGGGGCCTATCCACCAATCCGCACTGGAGCCTATTCACATCCAATTTGCACGGGGGCCTATCCACCAATCCGCACTTGGGCCTACACACATCCAATCCGCACTGGGGCTATCAACCACTAATCCGCACTGGGGCCTTTCCATCTCCAATCCGCACTGGGGCTTATCCACCAATTCACACTGGGGGCCTACACACCTCCAATCAGCACTGGGGCCTATCCACATCCAATCTGTACTAGAGGCCTACCCACCTCCAATCCAAACTGGGGCCTATCCACCTCGGATCCGCACTGGGGCCTACCCACCTACAATCCACACTGGGGGCCTATCCACCTCCAATCCACACAGTGGGCCTATCCACCACCAATCCACACTGGGGGCCTTTCCACCTTCAATCCACACTGGGGACTATCCACCTCCAATCCACACTGGGGGCCTACACACCTACAATCTGCATTTGGGCCTATCCACATCCAATCCGCATGCGGGGCCAATCCACCAAACTACACTGGGGGCCTACACACCTCCAATCCGCACTGGGTCCCATCCACCTCCAATCCGCGCTGGGGCCTATCCACCAATCTGCACTGGGGCCTACACACCTCCAATCCACACTGGGGACTATCCACCTCGCATCCGTACTGAGGGCCTATCCACCACTAATCCGCACTGGGGCCTATCCACCTCCAATCCGCACTGGGGCCTATCCACCAATCTGCACTGGGGCCTATCCACCAATCCACATTGGGGGACTACACACCTCCAATCCACACTGGGGCCTATCCACATCCAATCCGTATTGGGGGCCTACCCACCTCGAATCCACACTGGGGCCTACCCACGTCCAATACGCACTGGGGCCTATCCACCAATCCGCACTGGGGGCCTACACAACTCCAATCCGAACTGTGGCCTATCAACCTCCAAACCGCACTGGGGGCCTACACACCTCCAATCCACACAGGAGGCTTATGCACCAATCCACACTGGGACCTATGCACTTCCAATCCGCACTGGGGGCATACACACCTCCAATCCACACTGGGGGCCTATCCACCTCGCATCTGCACTGGGGGTCTATCCACCTCCAATCCACACTGGGGCCTATCCACCTCTTATCTACACTGGGGACTATGCACCAATCCAAACTGGGGCCTATCCACCAATCCACATTGGGGCCTACAAACCTCCAATCCGCACTGGGGGCCTATTCACCTCCAATCCACACTGTGGTCTATCCACCTCCAATCCACGCTGGGCCCTACACACCTCCAATCCGCACTGGGGCCTACACATCTCGCATCCGCACTGGGGCCTACACATCTCGCATCCGCACTGGGGCCTATCCACATCCAATCCGCATGGGGGCATATCCACCAATCCACACTGGGGGCCTACACACCTCCACTCCGCACTGGGTCCTATCCACATTCAATCCGCACTGGGGGCCTATCCAACTCGCATCCGCACTGAGGGCCTATCCACCACCAATCTGTTCTGGGGCCTATCCACCTCAAATCCACACTGGGGGCTACACACCTGCAATCCGCATTGGGGCCTATCCACCAATCCACACTGGGGCCTACACACATCCAATCCACACTGGGGCCTATCCACCTCCAATCCACACTGGGGGCCTTTCCACCGCCAATCTGCACTGGGGCCTACACATCTCGCATCTGCACTGGGGCCTATCCACCTCTCTTCCGCACTGGGGCCTATCCACCTCACATCCGCACTGGGTCCTATCCACCTCACATCCGCACTGGGGCCTATCCACCTCACTTCCGCAGTGGGCTTATGCACCTCACATCCGATCTGGGGCCTATCCACCTCGTATCCACTCTGGGGCCTATCCACCTCACATCCGCACTGGGCCCTATCCACCTCACATCCGCACTGGGGCCTATCAACCTCACATCCGCACTGGGGCCTATACACCTCACTTCCGCACTGGGGCCTATCCACCTCATATCCGCTCTGGGGCCTATCCACCTCACATCCGCTCTGGGGCCTATCTACCTCGCATCCACTCTGGGGCATATCCACGACCAATCCACACTGGGGCCTACATACCTCCAATCCGCACTGGAGGCCTATCCACCAATCCACACTGGGGGCCTATCCACCTCCAATCCACACTGGGGCCTTCCCACCTCCAATCCCCACTGGGGGCCTATCCATCTCGAATCAGCACAGTGGGCCAATCCACCTCCAATCCACACAGTGGGCCTATCTACCTCCAATATGCACTGGGGGCCATTCCACCTATAATCCGCACTGGACGCCTTTCCACCTCCAATCCACACTGGGGGCCAATCCACCTCCAGTCCGCACAGTGGGCCTATCCACCTCCAATCCGCACTGGGGGCCTTTCCACCTCCAATCCACACTGGGGGCCTACACACCTCCAATCCACACTGGGGACTATCCACCTCGCATCCGCACTGAGGGCCTATCCACCACTAATCCGCACTGGGGCCTAGCCACCTCCAATCCGCACTGCGGCCTATCCGCCAATCCACACTAGGGCCTATCCCCCAATCCACACTGGGGGCGTACACACCTCCAATCCACACTGGGGCCTATCCACATTCAATCCGCACTGGGTTGCTACACACCTCCAACCCACGCTGGGGCCTATCCACCAATCCGCACTGGGGCCTATCCACCTCCAATCCGCACTGGGACCTATCCACCAATACTCGCTGGGGCCTACACACCTCCCAATCCGCACTGGGACTTATCAACCTCCAATCCGCACTGGGTGTCTACACACCTCCAACCTACACAGGGGGCCTATCCACCTCCAATCCGTACTGGGGTCTATCCACCTCCAATCCCCACTGGGGCCCTACACACCACCAATCCAAACAGGGAGACTATCCACGAATCCACACAGGGGGGCCTATCCACCAATCCACACAGGGGACCTATCCTCCTTCAATCCGCACTGGGGGGCAATCAACCTCCATTCCGCACAGGGGGCCAATCAAACTCCAATCCGCACTGGGGGCCTATCCACCAACTGGGGCCTATTCACCTCTAATCCACATTGGGGCCTATCCACCTCCAATTCACACTGGGGGCCTACACACCTCCAATCTCCGAAGATGCTAAATGCATTTCATTGTCTCTGTACTGTACACTGACAATGACAATTAAAATTGAATCTGAATCTGAATCTGAATCTGAATCTACCCAGGGGGCCTACCCACCTCCAATCCACACTTGGGGCCTATACACCTCGCATCCGCACTGGGGCCTATCCACCAATCCAAACTGGGGCCTATCCACCAATCCACACTGGGGCTTCCAACCTCCAATCCACACTGGGGCCTACCCACCTCCACTCCACACTGGGGGGCCTATCCACCTCCAATCCACACAGTGGGCCTATCCACCACCAATCCACACAGGGGGCCTATCCACCTTGCATCCGCACTGGGCCCTACACACCTCCAATCCGCACTGGGGGCCTATCCACCTCCAATCCGCACTGGGGGCCTACACACGTCCAATCCGCACTGGGGGCCTATCCACCAATCCACACTGGGGCATACACACCTCAAATCCACACTGGGGCCTATCCACCACCAATCCGCACTGGGGGCATACTCACCTCCAATCCACACAGGGGGCCTATTCACCTCCAATCCACACAGGGGACCTATTCACCTCCAATCCACACTGGGGGCCTATCCGCCTCGCATCCGCACTTGGGGCCTATCCACCTCCAATCCACACTGGGATCTTCCACCAATCCACACTGGGGCCTACATACCTCCAATCCGCACTGGGGGTCCTGTCCACCAATCCACACTGGGCCCTATCCACCTCCAATCCACACTGGGGTCTACCCTCCTGCAATCCATACTGGGGTCCTATCCACCTCCAATCAGCACAGTGGGCCAATCCACCTCCAATCCACACTGGGCCTATTCACCTCCAATACGCTCTGGGGCCCTTTCCACCTCCAATCCGCACTGGGGCCTATCCACCTCCAATATGCACTGGGGGCCTTTCCACCTCCAATCCACACAGGGGGCCTATTCACCTCCAGTCCACACAGGGGGCCTATTCACCTCCAATCCACACTGGGGCCTATCCACCTCGCATCCGCACTTGGAGCCTATCCACCTGCAATCCACACTGGGTACTTCCACCAATCCACACTGGGGCCTACATACCTCTAATCCGCACTGGGGGGCCTGTCCACCAATCCACACTGGGGCCTATCCACCTCCAATCCACACTGGGGCCTACCCACCTCCAATCCACACTGGGGGCCTATCCACCTCCAATCAGCACAGTGGGCCAATCCACCTCCAATCCACACAGTGGGCCTATTCACCTCCAATACGCTCTGGGGCCCTTTCCACCTCCAATCCGCACTGGGGGCCTATCCACCTCCAATATGCACTGGGGGCCTTTCCACCTCCAATACGCACTGGGGGCCTATCCACCTCCAATCCGCACTGGGGGCCATCACACCACCAATCCACACTAGGGACTATCCACCTCGCATCCGCACTGAGGGCCTATCCACCATTAATCCGCACTGGGGCCTATCCACCTCCAATCCGCACTGGGGCCTATCCACCAATCCGCACAGGGGCCTATCCACCAATCCGCACTGGGGGCCTGCACACCTCCGATCCGCACTGTGGCCGATCAACCTCCAAACTGCACTGGGGCCTACACGCCTCCAATCCACACAGGGGGCCTATCCACAATTCCACACTGGGGGCCTACACACCTCCAATCCGCACTGGGGCCTAACCACCTCCAATCCGCACTGGGGGCCTAAAAACCTCCAATCCACACAGGGGTCCTATCCACCTCTAATCCACACTGGGGCCTAGCCACCAATCCAAACTGGGGCCTATCCACCAATCCACACTGGGGCCTACAAACCTCCAATCCGCACTGGTGGCCTATCCACCTTTCCACACTGGGGGCCTATCCACCTCCAATCCACACTGGGGGCCTATCCACCTCCAATTCACATAGTGGGCCTATCCACCACCAATCCACACTGGGGGCCTATCCACCACCAATCCACACTGGGGGCCTATCCACCTCCAATCCGCTCTGGGGGCCTATCCACCATCCGCACTGGAGCCTATCCACTTCCAATTTACACGGGGGCCTATCCACCAATCCGCACTTGGGCCTACACACATCCAATCCGCACTGGGGCTATCAAGCACTAATCCGCACTGGGGCCTATCCACCTCCAATCCGCACTGGGGCTTATCCACCAATTCACACTGGGGGCCTACACACCTCCAATCAGCACTGGGCCCTATCCACATCCAATCTGTACAAGGGGCCTACCCACCTCCAATCCACACTGGGGCCTATCCACCTCCTATCCGCACTGGGGCCTATCCACCAATCCACACTGGAGGCCTACACACCTCCAATCCGCACTGTGGACTATCAACATCCAAACCGCACTGAGGGCATACACACCTCCAATCCACACAGGGGGCCTATCCACCTCCAATCCACACTGGGGCCTATCCACCTCGGATCCGCACTGGGGCCTACCCACCTACAATCCACACTGGGTGCCTATCCACCTTCAATCCACACAGTGGCCCTATCCACCACCAATCCACACTGGGGACCTTTCCACCTCCAATCCACACTGGGGACTATCCACCTCCAATCCACACTGGGGGCCTACACACCTACAATCTGCACTTGGGCCTATCCACATCCAATCCGCATGGGGGCCTATCCACCAATCCACACTGCGGGCCTACACACCTCCAATCCGCACTGGGTCCCATCCACATTACTCCGCACTGGGGGCCTATCCACCAATCCGCACTGGGGCCTATCCACTTCCGATCCGCACTGCGGCCTATCCACTTCCAATCCGCACTGGGGACTATCCACCAATCCACACTGGGGCCTACACCTGCAATCCGCACTGGGTCCTATCCACCTCCAATCCGCGCAGGGGCCTATCCACCAATCTGCACTGGGGCCTACACACCTCCAATCCACACTGGGGACTATCCACCTTGCATCCGCACTGCGGGCCTATCCACCTCCAATCCGCACTGGGGCCTATCCACCTCCAATCCGCACTGGGGCCTATCCACCAATCTGCACTGGGGCCTATCCACCAATCCACATTGGGGGCCTACACACCTCCAATCCACACTGGGGCGTATCCACATCCAATCCGTACTGGGGGCCTACCCACCTCCAATCCACACTGGGGCCTACCCACGTCCAATACGCACTGGGGCCTATCCACCAATCCGCACTGGGGGCCTACACAACTCCAATCCGCACTGTGGCCTATCAACCTCCAAACCGCACTGGGGGCCTACACACCTCCAATCCACACAGGAGGCCTATCCACCAATCCACACTGGGGCCTACACACTTCCAATCCTCACTGGGGCCTATGCACTTCCAATCCGCACTGGGGGCATACACACCTCCAATCTACACTGGGGGCCTATCCACCTTGCATCTGCACTGGGGGTCTATCCACCTCCAATCCACACTGGGGCCTATCCACCTCTAATCCACACTGGGGCCCATCCACCAATCCAAACTGGGGACTATCCACCAATCCACATTGGGGCCTACAAACCTCCAATCCGCACTGGGGGCCTATTCACCTCTAATCCACACTGTGGACTGTCCACCTCCAATCCGCACTGGGCCCTACACACCTCCAATCCGCGCTGGGGCCTATCCACCAATCCACACTGGGGCCTACACACCTCCAATCCGCACTGGGTCCTATCCACATTCAATCCGCACTGGGGGCCTATCCACCAATCCGCACTGGGGCCTATCCACCTCCAATCCGCACTGGGGCCTATCCACCAATCCGCACTAGGCCTACACACCTCCAATCCGCACTGGGGCCTACACACGTCCCATCTACACAGGGGGCCTATCCACCTCCAATCCACACTGGGGCCTATCCACCTCTAAGCCACAATGGGGCATATCCACCAATCCACACTGGGGCCTACATACCTCTAATCTGCACTGGGGGCATATCCACCATTCCACACTGGGGGCCTGTCCACCTGCAATCCACACTGAGGCCTACCCACGTCCAATCCACACTGGGGGCCTACCCACCTCCAATCGACACTGGGGGCCTATCCACCTCCAATCCACACAGTGGGCCTATCCACTTCCAATCCACACAGTGGGCCTATCCACCTCCAATCCGCACTGGGGGACTTTTCACCTCCAATCCGCACTGGGGGCCTACACACCTCCAATCCGCACTGGGGCCTATCCACCAATCCACATTGGGGCCTACAAACCTCCAATCTGCAGTTGGGGCCTATCCACCTTTCCACACTGGGGGACTTGCCACCTCCGATCCACACTGGGGACTATCCACCTCCAATCCACATTGGGGCCTACACACCTCCAATCCGCACTGGGGCTTATTCACATCCAATCCGCATGGGGGCCTATCCACCAATCCACACTGGGGGCCTACACATCTCCAATCCGCACTGGGTCCTATCCACATTCCATCCGCACTGGGGGCTTATCCACATTCCATCCGCACTAGGGCCTATGCACCTCCAATCCGCACTGGGGCCAATCCATCAATCCGAACAGGGGCCTACACACCTCCAATCCGCACAGAGACCTACACACCTACAATCCGCACTGGGGCCTATCCACTTCCAATCTGCACTGGGGGCCTACACATCTCCAATCCACACAGGGGGCCTATCCACCAATCCACACGGGGGCCTATCCACCTTCAATCCTCACTGGGGGCCTATCAACCTCCAATCCACACTGGGGACCAATCAACCTACAATCCGCACTGGGGGCCTGTCCACCAATCCACACTGGGGCCTATCCACCTCTAATCCACACTGGGGTCTACCCATCCAATCCGCACTGGGGGCCTAACCACCTCCAATCAGCACAGTGGGCCTATCCACCTCCAATATGCACTGGGGGCCTTTCCACCTCCAATCCGCACTGGGGGGCTTTCCACCTCCAATCCGCACTGGGGGCCTATCCACCTCCAGTCCACACAGTGGGCCTATCCACCTCCAATCCACACTGGGGGCCTACACAACTCCAATCCACACTGGGGACTATCCACCTCGCATCCGCATTGAGCACCTATCCACCTCCAATCCACACTGGGGACTATCCACCTCGCATCCGCACTGAGGGCCTATCCACCACCAATCTGCACTGGGGCCTATCCACCTCCAATCCTCACTGGGGCCTATACACCAATGCACACTGGGGGCCTACCCACCTCCAATCCACACTGGGGCCTCTTCACCAATCCGCACTGGGGCCTACACACCTCCACTCCGCACTGGGTCCTATCCACATTCAATCCGCACTGGGGGCCTATCCACCTATCCCCGCACTGCGGCCTATCCACCTCCAATCCGCACTGGGGCCTTTCTACCAATCCGCACTGGGGCCTACACACCTCCAATCCGCACTGGGGCCTACACACTTCCAATCCTCACTGGGGCCTATGCACTTCCAATCCGCACTGGGGGCATACACACCTCCAATCCACACTGGGGGCCTATCCACCTCGCATCTGCACTGGGGGTCTATCCACCTCCAATCCACACTGGGGCCTATCCACCTCTAATCCACACTGGGGCCTATCCACCAATCCAAACTGGGGACTATCCACCAATCCACATTGGGGCCTACAAACCTCCAATCCGCACTGGGGGCCTATTCACCTCTAATCCACACTGTGGACTGTCCACCTCCAATCCGCACTGGGCCCTACACACCTCCAATCCGCGCTGGGGCCTATCCACCAATCCACACTGGGGCCTACACACCTCCAATCCGCACTGGGTCCTATCCACATTCAATCCGCACTGGGGCCTATCCACCTCCAATCCGCACTGGGGCCTATCCACCAATCCGCACTAGGCCTACACACCTCCAATCCGCACTGGGGCCTACACACGTCCCATCTACACAGGGGGCCTATCCACCTCCAATCCACACTGGGGCCTATCCACCTCTAAGCCACAATGGGGCATATCCACCAATCCACACTGGGGCCTACATACCTCTAATCTGCACTGGGGGCATATCCACCATTCCACACTGGGGGCCTGTCCACCTGCAATCCACACTGAGGCCTACCCACGTCCAATCCACACTGGGGGCCTACCCACCTCCAATCGACACTGGGGGCCTATCCACCTCCAATCCACACAGTGGGCCTATCCACTTCCAATCCACACAGTGGGCCTATCCACCTCCAATCCGCACTGGGGGACTTTTCACCTCCAATCCGCACTGGGGGCCTACACACCTCCAATCCACACTGGGGCCTATCCACCAATCCACATTGGGGCCTACAAACCTCCAATCTGCAATGGGGGCCTATCCACCTTTCCACACTGGGGGACTTTCCACCTCCGATCCACACTGGGGACTATCCACCTCCAATCCACATTGGGGCCTACACACCTCCAATCCGCACTGGGGCTTATTCACATCCAATCCGCATGGGGGCCTATCCACCAATCCACACTGGGGGCCTACACATCTCGAATCCGCACTGGGTCCTATCCACATTCCATCCGCACTGGGGGCTTATCCACATTCCATCCGCACTAGGGCCTATGCACCTCCAATCCGCACTGGGGCCAATCCATCAATCCGAACAGGGGCCTACACACCTCCAATCCGCACAGAGACCTACACACCTACAATCCGCACTGGGGCCTATCCACTTCCAATCTGCACTGGGGGCCTACACATCTCCAATCCACACAGGGGGCCTATCCACCAATCCACACGGGGGCCTATCCACCTTCAATCCTCACTGGGGGCCTATCAACCTCCAATCCACACTGGGGACCAATCAACCTACAATCCGCACTGGGGGCCTGTCCACCAATCCACACTGGGGCCTATCCACCTCTAATCCACACTGGGGTCTACCCATCTCCAATCCGCACTGGGGGCCTAACCACCTCCAATCAGCACAGTGGGCCTATCCACCTCCAATATGCACTGGGGGCCTTTCCACCTCCAATCCGCACTGGGGGCCTATCCACCTCCAATCCGCACTGGGAGCCTATCCACCTCCAATCCGCACTGGGGGCCTATCCACCTCCAGTCCACACAGTGGGCCTATCCACCTCCAATCCACACTGGGGGCCTACACAACTCCAATCCACACTGGGGACTATCCACCTCGCATCCGCATTGAGCGCCTATCCACCTCCAATCCACACTGGGGACTATCCACCTCGCATCCGCACTGAGGGCCTATCCACCTCCAATCCACACTGGGGCCTATCCACCTCCAATCCTCACTGGGGCCTATACACCAATGCACACTGGGGGCCTACCCACCTCCAATCCACACTGGGGCCTCTTCACCAATCCGCACTGGGGCCTACACACCTCCACTCCGCACTGGGTCCTATCCACATTCAATCCGCACTGGGGGCCTATCCACCTATCCCCGCACTGGGGCCTATCCACCTCCAATCCGCACTGGGGCCTTTCTACCAATCCGCACTGGGGCCTACACACCTCCAATCCGCACTGGGGCCTACACACCTCCAATCTACACAGGGGGCCTATCCACCTCCAATCCACACTGGGGCGTATCCACCTCTAATCCACAATGGGGCATATCCACCAATCCACACTGGGGCCTACATACCTCTAATCTGCACTGGGGGCCTATCCACCATTCCACACTGGGGGCCTATCCACCTGCAATCCACACTGAGGCCTACCCACCTCCAATCCACACTGGGGGCCTACCCACCTCCAATCCACACTGGGGGCCTACCCACCTCAAATCCACACTGGGGGCCTATCCACCTCCAATCCACACAGTGGGCCTATCCACTTCCAATCCACACAGTGGGCCTATCCACCTCCAATCCGCACTGGGGGACTTTTCACCTCCAATCCGCACTGGGGACCTACACACCTACAATCCGCACTTGGGCCTATCCACCAATCCAAACTGGGGCCTTTCCATCAATCCACATTGGGGCCTACAAACTTCCAATCCGCAATGTGGGCCTATCCACCTTTCCACACTGGGGGCCTTTCCACCTCCAATCCACACTGGGGACTATCCACCTCCAATCCACACTGGGGCCTACACTCCTCCAATCCGCACTGGGGCCTAGTCACATCCAATCCGCATGGGGGCCTATCCACCAATCCACACTAGGGCCTATGCACCTCCAATCCGCACTGGGGCCAATCCATCAATCCGAACAGGGGCCTACACACCTCCAATCCGCACAGGGACCTACACACCTCCAATCCACACTGGGGGCCTATCCAATCCACACAGTGGGCCTATCCACTTCCAATCCACACAGTGGGCCTATCCACCTCCAATCCGCACTGGGGGACATTTCACCTCCAATCCGCACTGGGGTCTACACACCTCCAATCCGCACTGGGGCCTATCCACCAATCCACAGTGGGGCCTACAAACCTCCAATCCGCACTGGGGGCCTATTCACCTTTCCACACTGGGGGCCTTTCCACCTCAAATCCACACTGGGGACTACACACCTCCACTCTACACATGGGGCTCTCCATCTCCAATCCACTCTGGGGCCTATCCACCTCTAATCCACAATGGGGCATATCCACCAATCCACACTGGGGCCTACATATCTCCAATCTGCACTGGGGGGGCTATCCTCCATTCCACACAGGGGGACTATCCAACTGCAATCCACACTGGGGCCTACCCACCTCCAATCCACACTGGGTGCCTACCCACCTCCAATCCACACTGGGGGCCTATCCAATCCACACAGTGGGCCTATCCACCTCCAATCCACACAGTGGGCCTATCCACCTCCAATCCGCACTGGGGGACATTTCACCTCCAATCCGCACTGGGGGCCTACACACCTCCAATCCGCACTGGGGCCTATCCACCAATCCACAGTGGGGGCTACAAACCTCCAATCCGCACTGGGGGCCTATCCACCTTTCCACACTGGGGGCCTTTCCACCTCAAATCCACACTGGGGACTACACACCTCCACTCTACACAGGGGGCTCTCCACCTCCAATCCACTCTGGGGCCTATCCACCTCTAATCCACAATGGGGCATATCCACCAATCCACACTGGGGCCTACATACCTCCAATCTGCACTGGGGGGCTATCCTCCATTCCACACAGGGGGACTATCCAACTGCAATCCACACTGGGGCCTACCCACTTCCAATCCACACTGGGTGCCTACCCACCTCCAATCCACACTGGGGGCTATCCAATCCACACAGTGGGCCTATCCACCTCCAATCCACACAGTGGGCCTATCCACCTCCAATCCGCACTGGGGGACATTTCACCTCCAATCCGCACTGGGGGCCTACACACCTCCATCCGCACTGGGGCCTACACACATCCAATCTGTACTACGGGCCTAACCCCCTTCAATCCGCACAGGGGGACATTCCACCTTCAATCCGCACTGGGGGCCTATCCACCTCCAATCTACACTGGGGCCTATCCACCAATCCACTCTGGGGCTACACACCTCCAATCCACACTGGGGCCTATCCACATCCAATGAGCACTGGGGGGCCTGCCCACCTCCAATCCACACTGGGGTCTATCCACCTGGCATCCACTCTGGGGCCTATCCACCTCGCATCCAGTCTGGGGGCCTACCCACCTCCAATCCGCATTGGGGCCTATCCACCTCCAATCCGCACTGGCGGCTTACACACCTCCAATCCGCACTGGGGGCCTACGCACCTCCAATCCGCACTGGGGCTTATCCACCTCCAATCCACACTGGGGCCTATCCACCTCGCATCCGCACTGACGGCCTACACACCTCCAATCCACACTGGGGCCTACCCATCTCCAAACCACACAATGGGCCTACCCGCCTCCAATCTGCACTGGGGCCTACACACCTCCAATGCACACTGGGGCCTACACATCAACAATCCACACTGGGGCCTATCCACCTCGCATAAGCACAGGGGTCCTACCCACTTCCAATCCGCATTGGGGCCTATTCACCTCCAATCCACACTGGGGGCTTACACACCTCCAATCCGCACTGGGGGCCTACACACCTCCAATCCACACTGGGGTGCTACACCCCTCCAATCCACACTGGGGGCCTGACCACCTCCAATCCGCATTGGGGCCTATCCACCAATCCACACTGGGGCCTTTCCATCAAACTGCACTGGGGCCAATCTGCACTGGGGCCTATCTACCAAACCACACTGGGGCATACACACCTCCAATCCGCACTGGGGCCTATCCACCTCTCATCCGCACTGGGGGCCTACCCACCTCCAATCCACACTGGGTTCTATCCACCTCCAATCCACACTGGGTCCTATGCACCTCCAATGCACACATTGGGCCTACACACCTCCAATCCACACTGAGGCCCATCTACCTACAATCCGCACTAGGGACCTACACATCTCCAATCCGCACTAGGGCCTATCCAGCTCCAATCCAAACAGTGGGCCTATCCACCTCCAATCCACACTGGGGCCTACCCACCTCCAATCCACACTGGGGCCTACACACCTCCAATCCACACTGGGGGCCTATCGACCTCACTTCCACACTGGTGCCTATCCACCTCACACACGCACTGGGGCCTACACACCTCCAATCCACACTGGGGCCTATCCACCACCAATCCACACTGGGGGCCCATCCACCTCCAATCTGCAATGGGGCCTACACACCTCCAATCCACATTGGGGGCTAGCCACCTCGCATCCACACTGGGGCCTACACACCTCGCATCTGCACTGGGGCCTATCCACCTCTCTTCCGCACTGGGGCCTATCCACCTCACATCCGCACTGGGGCCTATCCACCTCACTTCCGCACTGGGGCCTATCCACCTCACATCCGATCTGGGGCCTTTCTACCTCGTATCCACTCTGGGGCCTATCCACCTCACATCCGCACTGGGCTCTATCCACCTTCCATCCGCACTGGGGCCTATCCACCTCACATCCGCACTGGGGCCTATCCACCTCACTTCCGCACTGGGGCCTATCCACCTTACATCCACTCTGGGGCCTATCCACCTCACATCCGCTCTTGGGCCTATCTATCTCGCATCCACTCTGGGGCCTACCCATGACCAAGCCACACTGGGGCCTCCACACCTGGTCGCCGCACCTGACCGACCAACCTCGTATCTGCACTAGGGCCTATCCACCTGGTCGCCGCACTGGGGCCTATCCACATCACATCCAATCTGGGGGTCTATCCACCAATCCACACTGGGGCCTATCCACCTGGCATCCGCTCTGGGGCCTATCCACCTCGCATCCAGTTTGGGGGCCTATCCACCTCCAATCCGCACTGGGGCCTATCCACCTCCAATCCACACATTGGGCCTACACACCTCCAATCCACACTGAGGCCTATCTACCTCCAATCAGCACAGGGGGCCTGCCCACCTCCAATCCGCACTGGGGCCTATCCACTTCCAACCCACACTGGGGGCCTACACACCTCCAATCCACACAGTGGGCCTATCGACGTCCAATCCGCACTGGGGCCTACCCACCTCCAATCCACACTGGGGCTACATACTTCCAATCCACACTGGGGTCCTACCCAACTCCAATCCACACTGGGGTCCTATCCACCTCGCATCCACACTGGCGCCTATCCACCTTGCACCCGCACTAGGGCCTACACACCTCCAATCCACACTGCGGCCTATCCACCTCCAATCCGCACTGGGGCCTACACACCTCACATCCGCACTGGGGCCTATCCACCTCACTTCCGCACTGGGGCCTATCCACCTCACATCCGATCTGGGGCCTATCCACCTCGTATCCAATCTGGGGCCTATCCACCTCACATCCACACTGGGCTCTATCCACCTCACATCCGCACTGGGGCCTATCCACCTCACATCCGCACTGGGGCCTATCCACCTCACTTCCGCACCGGGGCCTATCCACCTTACATCCGCTCTGGGGCCTATCCACCTCACATCCGCTCTTGGGCCTATCTATCTCGCATCCACTCTGGGGCCTACCCATGACCAAGCCACACTGGGGCCTCCACACCTGGTCGCCGCACCTGACCGACCAACCTCGTATCTGCACTAGGGCCTATCCACCTGGTCGCCGCACTGGGGCCTATCCACATCACATCCAGTCTGGGGGTCTATCCACCAATCCACACTGGGGCCTATCCACCTGGCATCCGCTCTGGGGCCTATCCACCTCGCATCCAGTTTGGGGGCCTATCCACCTCCAATCCGCACTGGGGCCTATCCACCTCCAATCCACACATTGGGCCTACACACCTCCAATCCACACTGAGGCCTATCTACCTCCAATCAGCACAGGGGGCCTGCCCACCTCCAATCCGCACTGGGGCCTATCCACTTCCAACCCACACTGGGGGCCTACACACCTCCAATCCACACAGTGGGCCTATCAACGTCCAATCCGCACTGGGGCCTACCCACCTCCAATCCACACTGGGGCTACATACTTCCAATCCACACTGGGGTCCTACCCAACTCCAATCCACACTGGGGTCCTATCCACCTTGCATCCACACTGGGGCCTATCCACCTTGCACCCGCATTAGGGCCTACACACCTCCAATCCACACTGGGGCCTATCCACCTCCAATCCGCACTGGGGCCTACACACCTCACATCCGCACTGGGGCCTATCCACCTCACTTCCGCACTGGGGCCTATCAACCTCACATCCACTCTGGGGCCTATCCACGACCAATCCACACTGGGGTCTACACACCTGGTCGCCGCACCTGACCGACCCACCTCACTTCCGCACTGGGGCCTATCCACCTGGTTGCCGCACTGGGAACTATCCACCTTGCATCCAGTCTGGGGGACATTTCACCTCCAATCTGCACTGGGGGCCTACACCCCTCCAATCCGCACTGGGGCCTACACACATCCAATCCGCACTGGGGGCCTATCCACCTCCAATCCGCACTGGGGGGCATTCCACCTCCTATCCGCACTGGGGGCCTATCCACCTCCAATCCACACTGGGGCCTATCCACCAATCCATACTGGGGGCCTACACACCTCCAATCCACACTGGGGCCTATCCACATCCAATGATCACTGGGGGCCTATCCACCAATCCACGCTGGGGCCAATCCACTTCCAATCCGCACTGCGGCCTACACACCTGGTATCCACTCTGGGGCCTATCCACCTCGCATCCAGTCTGGGGGCCTACCCACCTCCAATCCACACTGGGCCCTATCCACCTGGTATCCACTCTGGGGCCTATCCACCTCGCACCCAGTCTGGGGGCCTATCCACCTCCAATCCACACTGGCGGCTTACACACCTCCAATCCGCACTGGGGTCTATCCACCTCCAATCCACACTGGGGCCTATCCACTTTGCATCCACACTGGGGGCCTACACACCTCCAATCCGCACTGGGGCCCCACACCTCCAAACCACACAATGGGCCTACCCGCCTCCACTCCGCACTGTGGGGCCTACACACGTCCAATCCACACCGGGGCCTACACATCACCAATCCACACTGGGGCCGATCCACCTCGCATCCGCACTGGGGGCCTACCCACTTCCAATCCGCATTGGGGACTATCCACCTCCAATCCACACTGGGGGCTCACACACCTCCAATCCGCACTGGGGGCCTACACACCTCCAATCCACACTGGGGGCCTACACCCCTCCAATCCACACTGGGGGCCTATCCACATCCAATGAGCACTGGGGGCCTATCCACCAATCCACACTGCGGCCAATCCACTTCCAATCTGCACTGGGGCCTACACACCTCCAATCCACACTGGGGGCCTACACCCCTGCAATCCACACTGGGGGCCTACCCACCTCCAATCCGCATTGGGGGCTATCCACCAATCCACACTGGGGCTATCCACCAATCCACAAATGAAAGATACATATCCTAGAAACATAGAAACAGCACCGCCATTCATTGTGATCATGGCTGATCATCCCCTATCAATAACCCATGCCTGCCTTCTCCCCATATCCCTTAACTCCATTAGCCCCCAGAGCTCTATCTATCTCTCTCTTAAATCCATCCAGTGACTTTGCCTCCACTGCCCTATGTGGCAGGGAATTCCATAAATTCACAACTCTCTGGGATAAAATGTTTTTTTCTCACCTCAGTCTTAAATGACCTCCCCTTTATTGTAAGACTGTGGCCCCGGGTTCTAGCCAACAATTAAATGGTTGTAAACATAGCATTTCTGTTGTAGTTGCTGCATTCTAACACAATACATAGAAGAACAATTTACAATTGCGTAACACTGAAAAGATTCCCAGAGCTCTTGTATCTTTGCTTGTATCAAGCAAAGTTTCACACTAATCACATGATAGAACAGGGGAGCAAAAGCTTGATCAATGGTTCAAGGTAAATTATGTTAAAGGCGGAGAGGCAAGGAATCTATGGTTGGGATTACAGAGATCTGAGTTTAAGTAGTTCAACTGGTCATCAGTGGCGTGGTGGGGGTCACTTGACGTTGAGTTTAGTTTAATTTAGAGATACAGTGCAGAGACAGTCTCTTTGGTCTACCTAGTCCACACCGACCAGAGCTCCCGCACACACCAGGGATAATTTTCAAATTGTTTTACCACAGCCAACCTGTACATCTTTAGGATGTGGGAGGAAACCCGTGCAGGTCACGGGGAGAAAGTACAAACTCAGTACAGGCTGTGCCGGTACTCTCGGTATTCTCGGATGTGTTGGAGGTTTGCCGGGTCAGCGTAAGAGGCACGTCCATGGGGAGATAGGAAATAAGTTAGGTCTTTATTCTCTGAAACGCAGAAGGTTAAGGGGGGACTTGATAGAGGTATTTAAAATGATGAGAGGGATAGACAGAGTTGATGTGGCCAAACTTTACCCATTGAGAGTAGGGAAGATTCAAACAAGACGACATGACTTCAGAATTAAGGGACTGAAGTTTAGGGGTAAGATGAGGGGGGACTTCTTTACTCAGAGAGTGGTAGCGGTGTGGAATGAGCTTCCAGTGGAAGTGGTGGAGGCAGGTTCGATTTTATCATTTAAAAATAAATTGGATAGGTATATGGATGGGAAAGGAATGGAGGGTTATGGTCTGAGTGCGGGTAGATAGGACTAGGTAAAATGATTGTTCGGCACGAACTTGTAGGGCAGAGATGGCCTGTTTCCGTGTTGTAATTGTTATATGGTTATATGGTTATAAGTTGAAGAACTTCTAAAACGTAGACATTATTGGTCCAGGGGTCAATGTTAGTCAGTCGTGTATGAACAGGACTTGGTACACAAAGTGCTGGAATAACTCAACAGGTCAGGCAGCATCACTAGAGGATATAGATAGATGATGTTTCTGGTTAGAACCCACCTTCAGACATGTTCTCCAGAGATGTAGCCAGACCTGTTGAGTTACTCCAGAACTTCATGTTCTACAGAAGATTCCAGCATCGGCAGTTCCTTGTGGTCAACAGGCACCATTGGTTTGGATGAAATCCCTACTTCTTTAGAATGCTTAGGAAGTTCTGCATGTCCCCTACAACTCACACCAACTTCAACAGATGCACCATAGAAAGCATTTTATCAGGATGCATCACAGCTTGGTTTGGGAACAACTCCATCCAAGAGTGCAAGAAATGGTAGCAAATTGTGGACGCAGCCCAGACCATCACACAAACCAAACTCCCTTCCATCGACTCCATTTATGCCTCGCGAAAGGCCAGCAGCATAATCAAGGATGAGTCACACACTGGCCACTCCCTCTTCTCCCCTCTTCCATCAGGCAAAAGGTATAGAAGTGGGAAACGCACACCTCCAGATTCGGGGACAGTTTCTTCCCAGCTGTTATCGGGCAACTGAATCATCCTGCCACAACCAGAGGGCAGTGCTGAACTACTATCTACCTCTTTGGTGACCCTCAGATTATCCTAGGTTGGAGTTGCTAGCTTTACCTTGCACTAAACGTTATTCTATTTTTTTGTATCTCTACACTGTAAATGGATCGATTGTAATCATGTCATTCATTCATTACCTTTTCATATCACTCGGTTCCCTCTCCCCTCGCTCTCAGTCTGAAGAAGGATCTCGAACCAAAATGTCACCGATTCTTTTTCTCCAGAGATGCTGCCTGGCCCGCTGAGTTACTCCAGCATTTTGTGTCTTATCTTTGGTGTAAACCAGCATGTGCTGGACCATTTTCTGTTTACAGGTATTAATACCACCTGCTGGATGTTCAGGTTCCTACAGCTTTGAGTTACCTTTCCTGTTAGGCAGGAAGTTGTCATAAACCAGGAAGCCCAGCTCAGGGACAGTAACGCATGGTGCAGACTGTAATTCTAGTGTGTAATTTACTGCCATCCCACCACACCAGTTTGTTAGACGCATTGTCTGTGAGTAATCATGTTTGTGTAACAGCAGCTTTATACGTTATTGTGCAGGATTGCTATTATTAACAGTTAAGAATGTTTCATGTGCCCTGGCTGGTTTCTTACATAACAACATTGTATTTAGTGGTGGCATCATAGTTTATGTTTCTATACCAAGTGTATAACGTTACTAAATATGCGGTTGTGGCGGCTCCTAAGGGTCATGCCATTATACTGCCAAACCCCTCGTCACGGGAGTGGTGCAGTCTGGAGGCGGCCCTCAGCCGGAGGGTTTAAAAGGCAGGGTTTGGGTACCATCTTCCTCTGGTTTTGTCTTCCCTTCAACCGGGAGGAATACAATAAAGGTGCTTCTCAAACACTGGACTTCGTGCCTCCTTTTGAGACCCACGCACCACATTGGTGACCCCGACGCTCCATTGGCATCATGATGGAGACACGACAAAGCCCTACCTCCTCACACGCCAGCCCGGCCCGGGCTCTAGACGCAGTCGCCGTTAAGCTGCCCAACTTCTGGACCACCCGGCCGCTCATCTGGTTCCAGCAGGCGGAGGCCCAGTTCAACCTGCGGGGCATCACGGTCCATGCCACCCGTTTCTATTACCTGGTGGGAGCCCTCGACCAGGATGTGGTTGAAGAAGTCACGGACTTCCTTGCAGACCCCCCGGACAATGATAAATATATCGGCCTGAAAGAGCTCCTGCTCCAAATTTACGGACTGAGTAGGATGGAGCGGGCAGGTAGGATCCTGCATATGGGGGGCCTGGGCGACCGGCGGCCACCTACCCTCCTAAAGGAGATGGTGGCGTTACTAGACGGGCACACGCCGTGCCTGTTGTTCTAGTACACCTACCTGCATCTGCTGCCGGCCTACATTCGGCTGCAGCTCACCGAGGTCTCGTTTGCCGACCTTCGGGCCCTCGGGAGGTGCGCCGACGCCTTGCGGATGGCGCGCCCTGATGACGTCAGCGCGCTGGGCGTCAGCAGAGACGGGGTCGCGCTGAGGTCGACGCGCCCTGATGACGTCAACGCCCTGACCGTCGGCAGGCGCGCCGGTGACGTCACCCCAACAGCTCCCGATTTCCTCCGGTGGGGCAGGGGAGCTGTAGAAGGAGTGACAGCTCCAGCCCGACGGCCCGCACGATCACCCCCAGCGGCAGTGAGGGGTACTGCACCTGCAGTCCAGCGCCAGCAAGCTGCAGGCACCACCAGCAGGGGCAGGCAAGCTCCAAATAGCACCAACACAAGGAGCTGGGGTGCTGCAGCACGACAATGCCGCCAGCCATGCACATTTCCGGGAAACGCCTGGGCCGGCTGCCAATAGTCCCCGCGGTGGCCGGCCAAATTCACCGCCTTTTCGCTTGGGATCGGCGCTCCGGGACCCGCTTCCTCGTGGATACAGGAGCGGAGCTCAGCGTCCTGCTCCCTTCGCTGGCCGACATTCGTTCCGGTAAGCGGGAGCCCGTCCTCACCGCGGCGAACGGCAGCCCCATCCGCACATATGGACTGCGCATGGTTCCGATCATGCTTGGCTCCTGCCATTTCTCATGGAACTTCACCATTGCCGACGTCTCCCAACCATTGCCCGGGGCCGATTTTCCCTCATTGTGGACGTCGGGCGTCAGCGTTTGGTCAACGCCACTACAATGGAGCCGATCACGTTGCGTTTGGATCAACCGGTGGGACGGCCACTGGCGTCCATCGACTCCCGATTCGCACGGATCTTGGCTGCGTTCCTGGACATTCTCACTCCGCAGTTTCATTCAGCAACCCCCAGCCACGGAGTGGTGCATTATATCCCGACTACCGGCCCACCACTCCATGCACGAGCACGACGACTGCCACCAGATAAACTGCGTCTGGCACGGCGGGAATTCCGCACGATGGAGGCCTTGGGGATCATCCGCCCTTCGAGCAGCCCTTGGGCGTCCCCACTCCACATGGTCCCTAAGTCAAGCGGGGGCTGGCGACCTTGTGGGGATTACCGACGGCTGAACGCTGCAACAACAGCGGATCGATACCCCGTACCCCACATCCAGGACTTCACGGCACATTTGGCTGGGGCCACAATTTTTCAAAAGTGGATCTGGTACGGGGTTATAATCAGAACCCGGTTCACCCGGCTGACGTACCCAAGACGGCGATCATCACGCCATTCGGGCTTTACGACTTTACTCAAAAACGCTGCACAGGCCTTTCAGCGCCTCATGGACGGGGTTTGTCGTGACCTCGAATTCGTGTTCGTGTACCTGGATGACATCCTTGTGGCCAGCCGCTCGCAGCAGGAACACAGCGTTCACCTTCGACAGCTCTGTCAGCGGCTCAGCGAGCATGGTTTGGCCATCAACCTGGACAAGTGCCGTTTTGGGGTCAACGAAATTGACTTTCTAGGCCACCGCGTGACTGCGCAAGGCGCAGTTATCCTGCCTGACAGGGTTGACACCATCCGTCGGTTTCCCCGCCCACGCACGGTGCGTGGCCTGCAGGAATTTGTCGGCATGGTGGCATTCTACCATCGTTTCGTGCCATCCGCGGCCCACATCATGCGGCCCCTGTATCAACTTCTGGCGGGTGGGCAGCAGAAGAGCGTTGAGTGGACCCACGAGGCGGAGGTAGCTTTCGACGGCGTGAAGGAGGCCCTGGCTCGGGCCGTACTGCTGGTGCACCCGCGGGAAGATGCCCCGACTGCTCTCACTGTGGACGCCTCGGAGTCGGCGGTTGGTGCTGTGCTGGAGCAGCTGATGGGCAGAGTTTGGCGGCCTCTGGCCTTCTTCAGTCGGCACCTCAACCGTGCGCAGACCAAGTACAGTGCGTTCGATCGTGGGCTCCTGGCTCTGTACCTGGCTGTGCGCCATTTTCGTTACTTCCTGGAGGGCCGCCCGTTCACTGCCTACACCGACCATAAGCCGCTCACTTTCGCCCTGCAGAAAGTTTCCGATCCCTGGTCCGCACGTCAGCAGCGGCAATTGGCTTACATCGCCGAATACACCACAGCCATCCGCTACGTCGAGGGGAAAGAGAACCGGGTGGCCGACGCATTGTCCCGCCCTGCTATGAACGCCGTGTTCGAGGTGGCGCCCGGAATGGACTATTCTGCTCTGGCGGCGGCACAGCTCACGGACGATGAGGTGCCCGCCTACCGGACTGCCATCTCCGGCCTCCGCCTTGAGGATGTCCCTCTCAGTCATGGGGGAGTGACAATCCTGTGCGATGTGTCGTCCGGTCAGCTGCGCCCCATCGTCCCTGCCACCTGGCGCCGAAGAGTGTTCGAGGTGATCCACAGACTGGCTCACCCATCAATCCGGGCGACAACGGCACTGGTGGCAGCTCGTTTAATGTTGCACGGTCTGCGCAAGCAGGTTGCCCATTGGGCTCGCACCTGCATCCCGTGCCAGACGGCAAAAATCCAGCGCCATGACCACGCACCTCTCCAGGAGTTTGGTCTACATCACCGGCGGTTCGACCATCTCCACGTAGACATTGTGGGGCCTCTTCCGCCGTCCCGGGGCATCACCCACCTTTTGACCATGGTGGACCGCTTCACGCGGTGGCCGGAGGCCATTCCGTTGGCTGACACCTCAACGGCTACGTTGTCCACGCACTGGATTGCTCGCTTCGGGGTGCCGGCGCACATCTCCTCCGACCGGGGGCCGCAGTTCACCTCCAAGCTGTGGTCAGCCATGGCTCGCTTGCTGGGGGTGCAGCTGCACCACACCACGGCTTACCACCCGCAAGCTAACGGTCTGGTGGAGAGGTTCCACCAGCAGCTGAAGGCGGCATTGAAGGCACAACTCTCCGGCCCGGACTGGATGGACGAGTTACCATGGGTCATGCTGGGCATCCAGACCGCTCCCAAAGAGGACTTGGCCTCATCATCGGCAGAGCTTGTATACGGGTCGCCACTCACAGTGCCCGGGGAGTTCGTGCCGTCGGCGCCGGAGCAGCAGGAAACGCCCTCCTCCATGCTTCAATGCCTTTGCGAGCGAGTTGGCAGGCTCGCACCCGTCCCGACGTCCCGCCATGGGACATTTCGCCCACACGTGCCATTTGCCCTCACGGACTGCCCGTATGTTTTCCTGCGCCGTGATGCCCACCGGACGCCACTCCAGAGGCCGTACGAGGGCCCGTTCCGGGTGCTGGAACACGGGCAGTCGAATTTTGTCCTGGGCATGGGGGGCCGGCCGGAGGCAGTGTCGATTGACCGTTTAAAGCCGGCGCACCTGGACATTGACCAGCCGGTGCTGGTTGCCCAACCACGGCCCCGAGGGCGCCCCCCCTCACGACTCCCTCCACCAGTCACGCCACCTGTCCTCCCGCCGGTCCCTCGACCTGTCCCTCCACCTACGCCCCCGCAAGCCCCGGGATCTGCTGACTTCCGCACGCGGGCCGGCCGGGTCGTGCGCCCGCCGGTGTGTTTTGTGCCTCTGGTTCTGGGGGGGGGGGGGGGGGGGTCCTGTGGCGGCTCCTAAGGGTCGTGCCATTATACTGCCGAACCCCTCGGCACAGGAGTGGTGCAGTCCGGAGGCGGTCCTCAGCCGGAGGGTTTAAAAGGCAGGGTTTGGGTGCCATCCTCCACTGGTTTCGTCTTCCCTTCAACCGGGAGGAATAAAATAAAGGTGCTTCTCAAACACTGGACTTCGTGCCTCCTTTTGAGACCCACGCACCACACGGTTCCCCTTTCTGCTTGTATGTTACAGTTTCACAGTTGAATACAGTAAAGAATCAACGACATCTCGTGTCTACGAGTCTTTATTGGATTAATTGTTTAACTTGCTAGATAGCTGGATAGGGACATCCAGCGAGTCAAGTATAGTGAAAAGACAGCACCACAACAAGCTGTACTACAGGGTGACTCACATCATCACATTGCCCGTCCACACCTCAACGCCATGGCAACAAGCAACCAAGACAACGCTTCACAGAATGAAGCCAAGTCCCTCAGCGTTCGTTCTCACTGCTCTGCAGCCAGCTCCAGTGCCAGCATGGCCACCCTTAAAGCACGGGCTAAAGCAAAAGCAGCCGAAGCTAGAGCAGCAATCGCTCAGAGAGAGATAGATATGAAGGTCGACGCTGCGCGGATTCAAGCGGAGATGTAGGTCGAGGCTGTGCGGATGCAGGCGACCTTAGAGGCCTTGCAGCAAGAAAAATAGATGGAAGCAGCCATTGCAGAGGCCGACACCATAGAAGCAGGTTTAATAGAAGAACAAGGGTCACGTGATAGATCACCGAGCCCTGCTCGCCCTCAAAACCAGCACGAACGTACTCTGGACTACGTCATAGAACAAGCCAGCATAAAGTCAAGCCAACATGTCACTGATTATGATATCGAGAGCGGTAGCATAGTATTTTGTCAATTGCCGCCCGTTCACCAGACCACATCTAATCTGGCCAGTTCATTTCATAGGCATCACAATTGCAGTAATGTGCAAGGAAACGTGGAGCATAAATTGGAAGATAGAAAGCCAATGGCAACCTTTCTGCACAGCGGCTCTAACAACTATCCTCAAGCCACCAACGATATCAATCCCACCACCATGGACCTCGCCAGATACCTTGCCCGTAACCAGCTCGTTACAACAGAATTGATGGCCTTTAACGACAAGCCTGAGAATTACTGGGCTTGGAGATCCTCCTTCCAAAACGCCATAGCAGGCCTGGGCCTTTCACCCGGAGAGGAGCTCGATCTTTTGGTAAAATGGCTTGGGAAAGAATCCTCGGAGCAGGCAACAAGATTAAGGCTGTCAACATGAGGAATCCAAAAGCAGGTTTGAAGATGGCTTGGCAGAGGCTCAAAGAAACTTATGGTTCACCCGAGTCTATTGAGCATGCCCTCTTTATCAAGCTTGAGAACTTTCCCAGGAGCCATACAAACTACGTGAGCTCGGGGACCTTCTGTCAGAAATCAAAGCGGCAAAGGTTGATGGGTATCTACCTGGGTTGTCTTACCTTGATACCTCCAGGGGAGTTGCACCGATTGTTGAGAAGCTTCCTTATAACATCCAGGAAAAGTGGACTGAATTTGGATTCAATTATAAACGCCGCCACCGCGTCTCTATCCCCCCATTTAAATTGTTTGACGACTTTATCCGTGCGGAGGCAAAAACCAGAACGGATCCCAGCTTCAATCTTTGCCTCTCTCGTCCAGCAATCGTCCAGAGGGATAACATAGAGAGACATGGTAAAACTCTCGTCTCCGTCCACAGGACACAAGCATCTCCAACAACTCCTGAGACACAGAAATCCAGTGACCCGTCCAAGCTGTACCCCATTCATGCCAAGATTCATCCATTAAAGAAGTGCAGAACCTTTAGAGAAAAACGCCTGGAAGACAGGAAACACTTCCTTAACGAAACATTCCATTTGTTTCCGCTGCTGCTCCTCCACAAGTCATTTCGCCAAGAACTGTACAGCAGAAGTGAAATGTACCGAGTGCAACAGTGACAGACACCTCTCCGCTCTACATCCAGGCCCAGCCCCCTGGAAGTCCGAGCCATCTCCCCCCGCATCCGAGCATGGCGGGGAGGAAGAGGTAGCAGTCAACCAGGAGATCACTTCCACATGCACGGAGGTGTGCGGTGATGGGGTCAGCGCGAGAGCGTCCGCTAAGATATGCCTCATCTCAGTCTATCCAGAAGGACGTCGCCAAGAGGCACGCAGGATGTACGCCATCTTAGATGAACAGAGCAACCGCTCTCTTGCAACATCTGAGTTTTTCAATATCTTTGCGACTAAAGGCAATCTTAAGCCATATTCACTGCGGACATGTGCCGGACTCAAGCAGACTGCAGGTAGAACAGCCTGCAGCTATGTGGTGGAGTCTGTGGATGAGAAGAC